>JACEGR010006861.1:0-55862 GCA_014170235.1 Listronotus bonariensis | reverse complement strand
GTGCGTTAGCTCTTCTACTTGCAGTTTGCACGTAACTGGGTTTATCAATTTACTGAAACTTGTAAGTTCAATTCTTTTAAACCTTTTTCTTTGTCTCATGTTGTTCTGGTTGCGATAAAATGATACTTACAGCGAATTCTTTTGGTTAAACTAGGTGCTTTCAATTTAATTAGGTTTTTTTAATCAAAATTTTTTACTACAAAATGCAGGGTTTGTTTTTTCTTTTTGATAATTCATAAAAGCTTGATGTCTAGGAACTTATTACCGTGGGTATAAAAAGTAGACGGCATATTTAACATACCTTAGGGATAAAGGAGCCGAAGTGGACATTTTGGGACTTCTTCAGTTGTACGGTTACAAAATGCATGAAACAATTACTTTGTGTTGCTATATTACTGTACATCTGATTGGTACGGAAGAGAAGGGAAGTTTATGGTGAAAGTGTAAAGAGTGTACTCGTGAAAATAAAAGTACTTTCCAACCAAGAAAAAAGTCCTAGCCTTCTAAAAGCTGTTGTAGCTCTAAATGTTATTTAAGGTTATTATTTAATGTAACGCCTACGCCGCTCATAAGTAGATAATAATAATTGGTTAACTTTTTTTATGCCGGTATATTATTGTCCTCTATTGTGTGCTTTGAAATCTACGATAAAATGGTGGTGCACTCTGGATAACATTATTCAGTCGTTAAATGGGTTTAACATCTAAAAACCTGGCACCCACGGTACTTAGTACTTGGCTTTTGTGCTACTAACATGGACTGCCATAAACATAAAAAAACTAAATATACTAAATGTACTAGATGTAGTACAATTGTACAGCTGAACATCGCAAATTCGCGTTGTTGTTGTCAAGGAAGCCGGCATGATTTAACTGACCAATAAGAAGGCTTCCTTATGCAAGGTTACAGAAAGACGAAATTCGCTTGCCCTGGTTCTGGTTTGCGTTTTAAATAATATTGCGAAGAATTTACCAAATTGTGCGTTTATTAAGTTCTGCATCTTGTTTTAATTTACGTAAAATGCAACGAAATTCAATCGAGTTGACTGACATGGTTTTGTGTTATGGGGAAACTAGGCACAATGCTCGGCAAGCCGGGGAACTATGAAAGAGTTTGTTTATAGTGAACCCATTAACAGTTTAGAACAGTTGCGAAATCGTGTGGAACAGTATGCAGCGGAAAATAAATACATGTTTGGAATCAAACGGAGGGCATTTAGAACGTATTCCGTATTGAAAGTAAATCGACCTTTATTTAAATATTTTTTGTTACAATTTATTTTGATATAAGGCTTTTAATAATTTTTTAAAGTAAATTTATAAAAAAATAGAATATAATAACATTTTACCTTTTTATTCTATTATGTATTTATATCGTTTATTGGGTATAAAATAGGACGTTTGGCAACATCGCAAACAAAGTCGTCTACTGTCTGTGTTTATAGTGTTTACGTAACCAGGGACGTAGCAGATAGGTAAAAGAAGGTATTTTTACAAATTGTAAAAAAGTTTGAATTAAACAAAAAAAGTACTAAGTGTGTCTCTACACTGTCCCAGGAGTCACCCATTTCAATATATTAAAGTATTTCCATAACACCCTGTATATACTTTTAGATATGTGTTTTAGTTGATAATGTATTTATCTAAATTTTTCTTATTAATTAATTTTGTAAACTCCCAGTTTTAAAAAATGTTACCATTTGGAGACATGTCTCTGTAGTGTATTTTAATAAATAAATAAATATAATAACAATAAAACCAAAAGTTCTGTCACTCTTATTACTATACTGGTTAAGCAATAAGCAGGTAGGTATTGGGGTATCGTGGAATAAACCAACAAAAAAGGATGTATGTGACTAATCCAATCAAATGTGTTTATATGCAAGTATTCACGTTAGATTGTCTCTTTTCTTTACATTGCCTATGTGATATGTAATTTAGCTGATTCTGTATATTTATCTTTAAAATACGTAATGTCTTTTTTACCTGCGGCCTCTGCCACTTGCGCTGCTCGTGCCGCACTGCCCTGCTCTGATAATTCCACGGTAAACTTGGAAGAAAGTGACTGTTGTGCAAATAAACAATGGCAGCGCGAGCGTCGTGTTTGCCAAGTCACGCTGGCAACTTCGACGATATTTGGTTGTGTTATCGTAGTGCTAAACAAAATCTGCAATCATCTGGAAATTGAAAAGCCATCGATGAAATTAAACAGCTGTAGAGTGTTGCAAATCATCTCAGCTTTCCATAGCACTACATATTTTTGCTGGTGGTCAATAAATATTGTGCAAAATCCAAATATAAAAATATAACCTCAAATATGGCGTTTTCATGCAAGATATGTAAAACCAAAGTATCTGAAAGCTCACATTCCCTGGAATGCTCCAAATGCAAAACGTGGATACACAAAAAATGCACAGGCTTGGCAAACGACGAATATACCAGGACTTCTAATGAAATAAAAAGAAACGGATTTAAGTGGATGTGCAGTCTATGTGCTCAAACCAAAAGGAAATACCAACAGTCCCGGACTGACCAGACAATTTACCATTGCAGATGTGATGGAAAAGTTAGAAATAATGGATAATAGATACGAAGAACTACTCCGAAGGTTTGAGGATGAAGTTACAAAAATCGAAAACTTCAGGCTGAAATTGAAAACTTGAAGCTGCAGGTTGAAAGCCTTACATCTAAAACAAAAGAGGAAAATCTCTCTCTTGAAACAGTGAGGGAAATGAATGAAAGGGAAAACAGAAAGAAAAATTTAATGATCTTCAGGTGCTCTGAAAACAGCGGGGATGAAGACCTGTCGGATACTCAACAAGTTAAGGACATTATACAATTCTTGAACCCCGAAGAAAACATAAATTGCAGTAGCATAACCAGAATAGGCAAGCCAAATCCAGAAAAAAAGGAGACCCATACGATTAATTCTTAATACCCAAATGGAAGCTAGAAACCTGTTTTTAAAGCAAAGGAACTGGCTCGAAGCAACAAATATAAACACATTGCTTTGGGTTTTGACAAAACTCGTAAAGAATTAGAAGAATACAAAGGGCTAAGAAGGGAAATGCAGGAAAGATTGGACGGTGGTGAGAAAAACCTAAGAATTAAGTATTTTAAAAATATTCCAAAAATAATTAAAATTTCTTTACCGCCAAAAAACGATTAACTGTAAACTATACCAATGACGAGGTCTCCGGCAAGCTACCAGACATAATAAAGCCATCAAATATTTCTAGAAGCCCAAAAACTACTGACAAGCAGGATTTTCAAATACTGCATCAGAACGTTCAAAGTTTTAGAAATAAAACCTTGGAAATCGAGGCATGTATCCAAACAATTGGAAAAAAACCTGATGTTCTATGTTTTACAGAACATTGGCTAAAACAGGATGAAGAGCCTTCTGTGAGGATCAGTGGATACAAACTTATATCATGTTATTCCAGAAGAGAGAGTCTGCATGGTGGAGCGTGTGTATATGCCTTGGAGGATCTAGAATGTGAAAAAATAACAATGGTTGAGAGTAGTAGCATAGATGGCCAACTAGAGTGTGCTTGTATTAAAATCCCATCTCTAAACTGCATTACTCTCTGTATCTATCGCACATGTTTAGGTAATTTAAACACTTTTTATAAAAAACTTGAACAAATTTTAGAAAGGCTTACTGTAGGTTTTAGGACGTACAGGATAGTGTGCTGTGGCGATTTTAACATAAATCTCTTAGAGAAAAATCAAAATTCTGATTTGTTTTTAGATATTTTTAACAGTTTCAATTTTAGACAACTAATCTTTGATCCGACAAGGATTACAGAAAAATCAAGCACACTTTTAGATAATATTTTTATAAATTTTAGCAACTATAATGAGTGCCTTGTTAAACATTTAGCAATTTCTGATCATTCTGGACAACTACTGTCCATTGATGTGACAAAAGAGAAAAGTAAAAACTCTGTTGGGGTATCTAAGCGCATTTTTTCTGAAACTAAGGTAAGAGACTTTTGTGTGGAAGTGGAATTAACAAATTGGATGGATGTATGTGAGTGTAGTGAGGTGAATGCCGCATATAATTTGTTTGAACATAAATTAAAAAGCCTTATGGAAAGAATATTTCCTATCAAAAAAATTATAAATAAAAAGGGAAAGGCTGGGTCAATTCTAACATAAGAAAATTATGCCAACAAAAAAGACTTCTATATAAAGACATGGTGAGTGGGTTGATTACTAAACAGGACTATAGGATATTTTGTAAGAAACTTAAAACAACAATTGGCGAAGCTAAGAGAACTTTCAACAATAATAGAATATCACAAGCTTCCAATAAAGGTAAGGCCGTTTGGAATATTATTAAAAGTGAGACTAATAGTAGGGACAATAATACCAATAATAATATCTTAACAGGCATGAGACAGGAAGGTTCAACACTGACTTCAAAGGAAATTTTGGATAGAGTTAATCATTATTATGTTAATGCATGTACTAATGTGAGAATTGGGGTGGTGGACTATAGCAAAATTAAAAAAAAAACTCAAAAAAAAATCACTTTAAATTAACAAGTAAGACAGAAGTAATCAAAGTAATAAAAAAGCTAAAAAATAAAAAGTCAGTTGGACCTGACGGGATTCCTGTTTTATTACTAAAAGCAGTTGCTCATGTTATCGCAGATCCAATCTCACACATAGTAAATCTTGCTTTTGTCACAGGAGTTTATCCTAACAGCCTTAAGTTGGGATATGTGAAGCCAATCTATAAAAAAGGGAAAAAATAAATTTGAAAATTATAGACCTGTTACATTGCTGTCCAATATAAATAAAATAATTGAAAAGATTATGTATGGCAGATTGGAAACCTTTTTGAAGCCAACAATGTTCTTTCTGGTAAGCAGAATGGATTTAGGAGGGGCAAGGGCACAGTGCGTGCAGTCTACCAGGCTCTTAGAAACATTCTTGAATCTCTCAATAGAAATAGGGAGACTGTCGCCCTGTGTCTTGACCTATCCAAGGCTTTTGATGCGGTGGATCACTCAATTTTGATTGAAAAGCTTGAAATGTATGGTGTAGTGGGAGTGGCCTTAAGCCTAATTAAATCTTATCTAAACAACAGAAAACAGCAGGTTGTCGAGACGGATGAAGAGGGCTGCTGTATTAAGTCTGGGGTAATAAGTGTGCTGAGAGGAGTGCCACAGGGCTCCATCCTTGGCCCCCTTCTGTATATACTATATGTTAATGAACTGCCCAGTATTTCAAGCCAGAGGGTAATATTATATGCTGATGATACATCCCTGACACTTAGTGAGAACACAAAACATGAGTGTATGGAGAAAGTGAGTGAGTCGATTAATGAGTTGGATGAGTGGTTTGTTAAAAACAACCTGCTACTAAACGTAGAGAAAACCCAGATTATTAATTTTAAAAATGACAAAGATAGTAAATTAGAATGGGAATATAAAAATAACACTTTAACAACAGTTGACTCAGTTTCTTTTCTGGGGGTAACCATCGACTCATAGCTTAGCTGGAAAGATCATGTCGATCAGCTGTGTACATCGCTGGCTAGATATAATTATGCGCTTCGAGTTCTTTCATCTAGTACAAGTCAGCAAGCATCCCTAATGGCATATCATGCATTTGTTCAGTCGAGGTTGGCATATGGTATTATATTTTGGGGTAATTCAACTCATATTAACAGGGTCCTAGTGATGCAGAAACGGTGTATAAGAAGTGTGTATGGAATGAGGCAGAGAGATAGTTGTAGGGAGATCTTTAAAAAAAAACAAGTGTTGACTGTGATTAGCCTGTACGTCCTGGAGTCTATTCTGTTTGTCAAAAAAATCCAGATATATTTTCAGATAGTATTCTGAATCACAATTATGAGACTAGAAATAAGTATAATTTGCAAACACCATTTTATAAATTACACTACCTACAAAAAAACGTGGATTTTTCAATTAAAAAAATCTGGAATAAATTTCCGATGCGTATACGAAATTGGCCTCTTGAACAACTAAGAACAAAAGTAAAAGCATGGTTATCCTCTAAGGCATATTACACGCTTCATGATTTTTATAACGATGTGATAGACCTGTGATAAATATTAATGTGTGTAATTTTAAAAAAATTTTAAACTGTTATTTTGATGCGATTTGTATATTTTAGATTATTTTACATATATGTAATATTGTATAAATTTAAGAAAATTATTGTATTGACGTGTCCTATGTTCCTGTGGAATAATTATGGGTTAAATAAAAACTTATCTATCTATCTATCTATCTATCTATCTTCCCTGCTCACTGCTGCGGAAGTAAGCTGCATGTAAAGTGGGTTGCGTAAATAAATACTAAAAGTTCTTCATGTAGTTATTCATAAGTCTACCAGAAAAACGTTGAGATCCATAATTAGTCCTATGTGGTTGAATGTAAAACAAATATCTACATCTTATAAACCTACTAGGTAGTCTAAAACAAATCTCTAAGAGCAGCTGGCTACAACATATTTGCCCATTTAGCAGTTTATACAGAAAAAATGCTCTTTGCCTTCTTTTTTCGAGAAAATCAATCCCAGCTAATTGGATACGAATTGTGTAGGGTGGTTCTTTATAGGAAAATCTTAATTTATACAAAAGCAGCTTGTTCTGAACTTGTTCCAAACGATATAAATGTGACAATTGTACTTGGGACTCCCGATAATACTATTATGCTCAAAATACTACGAACCAAACTGTTATATAAAGATTTAATAGCACTTATATCATAATGTTACGGTTTTCCATACCTTTCTCCTACGTGGATTCGACAATTCAAACACTTGACAACACTAAAACACTTTATTCAAACCATTACAGTAACACTACAACTTACTTATTTATGATCTTAACTCTATCAATATCAAATAACTGCCTACTTATAACTCACTTCCATGAAATAACTCGCCTAATTATACCAAATACTAACTCACAGGGGTTTACTCCAGCCTTATACAGTGTGTCTACGTAAGTTGGCGTCATATAGAAAACTTTTTTATTATTAATTTTACGAAAAAAGGTATTCTTTATAAAAAGTTCTGCATGATCCAAAACCTAAAAAGCAACCACAAGATATTAAATTGTATCAGTCATCTACGAGGTTTGGCCAAAAATGTAATTTTTGCTGAAGAGTAAAGTACCTGTATTTTTGCTAATATCGAAAATTGTTATAAAGAAAAGATGTTTAGAATTAAAAATTATTTTGATTGAATTTTTAATATTATCTTAAATATGCCTTATCCGATTTTAATAAAATTTGGTTGTAGTATTTGTTGAAATAGGAATTTAATTTAGCCCTAAACTAATTTTAATTAGTAAGACCAGTGGCGGCGTTGGACGCATCTAGACTAATATTATTGGCAAAAAAATGTACACCATTGACTTTTTGCAACTTTAATTTTTTATTTCAGATGAAATGCTAAAAAATAAAACTTATTTGTTTCTTAATATTTCTATGTAGCTTGCTTAGTTTTTCAGAAAAAAATCGCTTAACTATATATTTCTGGACTAACCAGAAACATTAGGGCATTATTTTTTATTTTAAAAATTAAGTGTTATAAGTGTCTATTAGCAATTCCTCCATTCTCGGTTCCCAACAGAAGAACTCTTAGTGCTGCAAGTATGCATCCCTATACGGTCCAACTGGATAGACCCCGAACTTCCCACTTTGTTCGTTCTTTTATCCTCATAGTTCCTAGAAGCGTTCGTGGCCTAATTCTTGGCGTTAGTAAAATAGAGCAATTATCTTTTAAAAATGTTAAATTGCTGTTCTTCCCTGATGGTTTACTGAATATCAATAGAAATTTTTGATACTGTTATTATAAAACATTTCACGGAAAGAAATTTGACTGTCTAAAATACCCCAGTGTGTTTTTTCGGTTACCAGTTTTGTAGATTAACTTTTTGAAACATCCTGATTTGGATAAATATACGTTTGCTTATTTTTTCGCTTGTCGGATATTTAGCCAGTACAGCTAGTCAAAACAGCTTGGTCAAGAGCAAGGAATATAAACTTTATTAAAAAATTTATTTCCTTGGGTTAAGAGTCAGATTTTAACCAAAACGAATTATACATATTTGTATTTTTGTTGTATTCCTGGGGTAATGCGCACATCCTTTCGTAAAACTTATTTATTATTTTACGATGGAACGCTGTGATAGTGAAGGAAAATCAGTTACTCCCGAGAAAATCGACGAAATGGGGTTAAAAAATTTGCATAAAGTAGGGTTCAACAATGAAGATTCAATAACATCTTCTACATTTAAAGGAGACCTGTGTGAGACGTTTGGTAATTATTCCTCCTTAGAATTAATTAAAACAGAAAATGACCATCTTGATGCATTTACGGAACATGGGACCTTTAAAGACTGTGAAGTAATAACGAAGGAAGAAGACATTAATGAGAAAGAGTTGGAACTAACTGAAACAAGGTACCTACTTAAATAGAGTTGTAGAAAACTCATATTATAGGTATTTATAAGCAGAGGAAGTAATTCATTATTAAAAAATGGTTTTAGCATTACTGCTCACATTCTCCAGGAAAAATTTTAAATTTTTACAAAAGAAGTGTTGATTTTATTTAAATTTTGTATGAGGAGATTTTTGGGGCGCCGATGACGAGTCTGGAAAATTTTTTAGTTGGACAGTCTTTAAAAAATTTACATTAAAATTTCTGAGTAGTGTTATCTTGTTATATTTTTGAGATAAATCATCAAGCAAAGAATCAAGCAGAACCAGAAACTCGCAGAAGTTAGCGGTACAGGATCTGTAAACTGTAATCACATGCCTTTTAGAAATTTTAAAATATCTTTTATTTATTTATTTATTTATTTATTCAAATCAATACTTACAGAGTAAAACTCCAAATAGTACAACAAAAAAAAACTTCTTACATACGTGACCATACCACCATGTTTACTAAAACATCTACAAAAATTTGACAAAACACCATATCCAGGAAGCTTTACTAATTTTTACTGGTCTTCCGTCAGCCAGTGCTCAACCAGACAAACAATATTAAATGCATTTTTATGAAGAAATAGAGATAATTGCTCAATCTTATTAGACAAACATTGTATATTAACATACAATATATTTTTTAAGAACACTTACTGGCTTATTTTTAACGTTAGGCAAAACCTCCTGTGAAGCTTTATGGGTGTGTACATTTTGGTCAATTAACCTATCTGATCTGTTTTTTGGAGATCAGCCCCAATTGAATTTAAATGGACCAGCATCAACACATTGATCAGGTTTTATAGATATTTTGAATGATCCTTGATAAGTTTGTTTGCCGGGAAGCTTTTCACAGAAGAGAGGTTCTATACCATTTGCTGCTAGATAATCTTTTACATCTTGTTTGGTGGTATTTCCATTGAGGTTTCCAATATGGTACCATTCTCGTTCTTATGCAGCGGTTAGTTTAGTTTTGATGCTAGAGGTTCCTCTAATAAAATCAGAAGCAGTTAACTTCTTAGCTGAGCCACCAGTAGGTAATGCAGCTGCTGCAGTCAACAGTGTATTTTTCTGAGGCTAATGTTTCTTTCGATTTTCCAAAACTGTATTTCTGTGTACTTTATTTTTCAGTAATAAGTAGTACTGGTTTTGCAAGCACGGTATCCCTAACCATCCCCATAGATTAACTACAGAGTGGCTTTCCAGTGACGCAAATAGAGCGCTCCTGAGTAGCTCAGGAGCATTTTGTTCTACTTTATGGCGTTCCAGTGACGGAAAGTGTTATGCACCTGTGCTACTCCGTTTTTCTTTCCCCTTGCCCCTCATGCACCAACCCCTCCTTTGGTTTTTGTGCTTCAAACGTGTTTTTATGATTAAGGATGGATTTTTAAAATTATTTATTTAAACTGGAATTAGATATTAAAAAGGGATTATTATTATAAAGCCAAGAAAGGTTAAAAACAACAAAATTTTAAAATTTCTTAAAGTATCTCTCTCTCCTTGTCTAAGGATGCGTTCCAGTGACTAACTTTTTAGAGCAGTTCAAGAGCTTCAAGCCCTGGAGCGTGACGCACAAAAATTTTTGTCACTGGAAAGCTACCTTAAAATGTTTCTTAAAATGGCAGTTTTTGTATTGTCAATTGTTTAGTGACTTTGATTTCGTGATATTGGAAACAGTCACTTACTTCTGTTGGTAACATCGTTCGAGTACTGCAACCGGCCAGTGATGACTGAATAAACAAAACAGCCATATTGAAAAACATATTGGCGTGACAAGTGACAATGTGTCCAACAGTAGTAGTTGCTAGTGAATTGTTTACGCACGATCCACTGTTTTATTTTACAGACTTAGATACAGAGTAGGTACTCTAGTTCTTTTATGAGGGGTGTGATACTAAAATACAATGATACAAGTACTAAAATTACTAAGTATTTTATTACCAAATTTAGTATTAAACTTTTTCAATCTGTTAATAATGTTAGCCCAATTTCGGTAACATATATTTTGAATAATTTAATTGTACAAAGTACATGTTTTGCTACCAATTTTTTGATATTTGTTGTATATTACATTAAAACTTACTGCACTTTTGTACTTTTTTTTGTTTTTAGAATGATGGCTTATTGCATTGGACAAGAAGAACAGAAAGATCATATATTCAAAAATAAAGAAAAAGAATTTGATGATCAAGGTTTTCAAAACATTAAATTAAAAAATTTCAAAGTTGAATTATTAAAATGTAATCAATGTGGTTATCAAACTTTACGGAAAGGCGACTTTAAGAAGCATCTTTTAAAGCATAAAAAACCAGAAGAAGTTAATATGTTTAAATGCGATCAATGTGATTATCAAACTTTTCGAAAATATGATTTAAATAAACATAATCTTCGACATAAAAATCCCGAAGATTTAAATATGTTTAATTGCGATCAATGTGATTATCAAAGTTATCGAAAGGACTATATGAAAAGTCATTATCTCCGGCATAAAAGTCCCGAAGATGCGTTTAAATGCGATCAATGTAGTTATAAAAGTTTAAGTAAAAGCAATTTAAACGCTCATAATTTGATACATAAAAAACCAGAAGACGGTAATATGCTTATATGTGATCAATGTGGATATCAAACTTTTCGAAAAAAGAATTTTCAGGTGCATAGTCTTCGGCATAAAAATCCCGAAGATATTCCTATGTTTAAATGCGATCAATGTAATTATCAAAGTTATCGAAAGGACAGTATGAAAAGTCATTTACTTCGGCATAAAAGTCCCCAAGATGTTATGATGTTTAAATGTGTACAGTGTGATTTTCAGACCTGTCGGAAAAACGCTTTAAAGGAACATCTTCTTCGCCATAAAAATCCTGAAGATGTTACTATGTTTAAATGCAATCAATGTGATTATCAAACTTTTCGAAAAAATTATTTAAATAAACATAATCTTCGACATAAAAATCCCGAAGATTTAAATATGTTCAAATGCAATCAGTGTGATTATAAGAGTATTTGGAGAAGTAATTTAAAGTCGCACAGTCTTTTACATAAAAATCCTGAAGATGTTCATATGTTAAAAGATGTTGATATATTTAAATGTGATAAGTGTAATTTTCAGTCTCGTTATAAAAGATCTTTAAAAAAGCACACTTTTCAGCATAAAAATTCCGAAAATGTTAAAGTGCAACCATTGTAATTTTCAGACTTGCCGGATTTTTTTTTAACCACCATCTTTTGGGCATAAAATTGTTCAAATTATTGTTATATACAGGGTGGTCCTTAACCAATACCGCTACTAGTAACAATAGAAAAAAATTTGGTAAAATATTTTTTGTTAGGGAGATAATCAGTTACTTCAAATAAAACAAGAATGTGAATTCTAAGGACAAATAATTACTAATAATGGACGATTTTATATTGAAGCAGTGGTGGAAAATATGTAATTTGCCATTTTGTGGCAACGGCCAACTCATTGCAAATAGGTTTAGAATCACCCTGGATGTGTTTATTGTATTGTACTTAGTTCTAACTCTTTTTGGTAAACTTATTTATTTATACTTTTATCGTTACATTATTTTGTAAGTATTAAGTTTTCTCTAGATTTTTAGTACCTAACTGTATAAACAACCCCTTCCCATTGTCACTTGGTTGAACATGATCTAAATTGTTTAGTAGCATGGTGTTATAGAAATTATTTAAGTTTAAATGTAAAACAATGCGATTTTATAAAAAACATAACCCTCTGATATATCAGTACAAAATTGATGATAGTATTTTGGAGTCTGTTACACATTTTAATGATTTAGCTGTTATCTTTGATAGGGAATTAAGTTTACATACATGTACATAAAGATAGTATTGTTTTAAAGAGTTTTAGAATGTTAGGTTTTTTAAAGAGAAATTGCATGCACATTAGTGACACTAAAGTTATGAAATTATTATATGATAGTTTAGTTAGAAGCACAATGGAATACAACAGCATTATTTGGGCATCGTTCTACAACTGCTACATTAATAAATTGGAAAGTGTGCAAAATCATTTTTTAAAAATTTCCGTATAAAAATGTGGGTTACAGTATTAGATTGTTGTTGGCAGTGATGTCTACTCTGGCAACTCTGAAGTGCAGATGAAGGAAAGCCCTGTTGCTTTTTTGCATAAGGTTGTCAATGGTTTAATTCACTGCCATGTAGGAAAAAATCAATTTTAAAATTCCAATTCGGCACACCAGATCTAGGCATCTCTTTCATGCAGATGCCTACCGAACAAATTATGGTATGACCGGGTTTATTGATCGACTATTCAACAATTATTCAGCCATAGATTTGTTTTCTGTCAAAATTGAAACCTTAAAAAGAAATATATAGAAAGTGTCATTTTTGTGTCGTGTTTTTTGTTTGTCGTTGTTTTCTATATACATATTAATGTTTAGATACTTTTAGGTATGTGTTTTAGTTGATAATTTATATATTTATCTACATTTTTCTTATTAATTAATTTTGTAAACTCACAGTTTTAAAAAAATTACAATTTGGAGACATGTCTCTGTAGTGTATTTCAATAAATATATAAATATAATAACAATAAAACCAAAAGTTCTATCACCATTATCTATATATATTTATCTTTAAAAATACGTAATACCTCTTTTTACCTGCAGCTTCTGCCACTTGCGCTGCTCGTGCCGCACTGCCCTGCTCTGATAATTCCATGGTAGCCTTGGCAGCGACTGTTGTGTAAATAAACAATTGCAGCGCGAGAGACGTGTTTGCCAAGTCGTGCTGTCAACTTCACTGCTAACTGCTGCGGAAGTAAGCTGCATGTAAAGTGGGTTGCCTAAATAAAGACTGAAAGTTCTTCATGTAGATATTCATAAGTCTTATCAGAAAAACCGTTGAGATCCATAATAATTAACTCTATGTGGTTGAATGTAAAACAAATATCTACATCTGTCTGAATGTGGTAGACAATGATTCAGTAGTAAGAGAAGAATTTCGGACTTCCATTGTCTTTATTATTTTTATTCACACAACGTTTCAGGCAGTACTATCTGTCCGTTCTCATCTCAAGTGTAAACTCAGTTTAATAAAGACAATGGAAGTCCGAAATTCTTCTCTTACTAAATATCTACATCTTGTAAACCTACTATAGGTATTCTAAAACAAAATTCTGATGGAAGCTGGCTACAATATATACTCCCTTTTAGCAGTTTATACAGAAAAAATGCAATAGCTCTTTGCCCTCTTTTTCCGAGGAAATCAATCCCAGCTAACTGAATACGAATTGTGTAGGGTAGTTTTTTTATATGGAGATCTACTTAGTACTTAGGACTCCCGTTAATGCTATTATACTCGAGAATACTACGAACCAAACTGTTAGATTTTATAGCCCTTTTGTAATGTTACGGATGGCTTGCGCAGTCATGGCCAACTCGGACAAAAAAATTGCCTATAAAGTGCTATACATTATTTTAAAGGGGAAAAAACGTTATTATCTCAAAAACCATAAAAGATAAATAAAATCTAAAAGCAGACTTAATTTTGCAATTAAATTGTCTAAAACTTTCCTAATTTAACCAACACTGTAGCTCTAATGGTTCTTGAGTTACCAATACATGTAGGTCGGTAAATAAAAGCTCAAGCCTTTTCTGGTGGGCTCCAATTATTGCAGTTGGCAGCAGCCTCGAATTGTCGAAGGTATGTAACCCACGGTACCTTTCCATCGAAAGTTGGTGGTTTCATAACAGTAGTTGAATTACCACTTTCTGCAACGACACCAGTATTAGCTATTTTTTTATCTGTCGCTGTACTTCTTGTTGAATGTGGCCTTGAAGTTGATAAACTTTATCTTCAACCGACTGTTGTATTTCTTGAATATCTTCTTTAACATCTTCCTTTGTAAGTTTTAGTTCGAGTAACATTTGTTGCCTCATTTCATCTTGACTTTGTTGAAATTCTCCCTTTAAGTGTTCTCAAATCTTTACCATCTTTTCTTTGAGCTCATGCTTCATTTGTTCTTGGCTTTTCTTTATGTCTTTTTGAATTTGCTCCATTTGTCGTCTTGTTTCTTCTTGACTAATTTGAATTTCCCGCTTCATTTCTTTTTGGTTGGTCTTCATTTCTTCTTGACTTTTCTTCATTTCTTCTTGACTTTTCTTCATTTCTTCTTGATTGGCCTTTATTTCTTTCTTGAGGTCTTCTTGACTGTTCTTCATGTCTACTTTAAGGGATTCTTGACTAATCTTAATGTCTTCTTTCAGGGATTCTTGACTGCTCTTGATTTCTTCCATCATTTTTCTAATTAGCGTACTTATCTCCTCCATACTTGCTGTGTATTGTCTTGTCTCAACTGGCATTCACTCTTCTTACCACTTGGGCTTCCTTGAGTAACCTCGTTCCGCTTCCGACACCAAATGTTCCGTAACACCTCGTATAAAAACACGTGCCTTCGTTTTTATACCTTTATTAACAATGTAACGTAACTATGGTTACAATAACGGCAAAATGTAAAATTGTCAATGTCTCGAAGTTTACAGCACAAAAGTCGAATCTGTACTAAAAACTAAATTAAATGATCCTAACTCTCTAAAATTCTATAACCTAAACACATTTTTTGAAAGTCTGTAACAATATAAAAACAAATAGTTAGTGTTATGTGATCCATAATTAGTCCTATGTGGTTTATACAGAAAAAAATGCCATAGCTCTATTTCTTATTTTTTCGAGAAAATCGATTCCAGCTAACTGGACACGAATTTTCTATGGTAGTTCATTATAGGAAAATCTTAATTCATACAAAAACAGCTTTTCGAATTTGTTCTGAACTTGTTCCAAACCATATAAATGTGACAATTGTACTTGGGACTCCCGATAATGCTATTATGTTCGTAAATACTATGAACCACACTGTTATATAAAGGTTTTTTAGCACTTTTATCATATTGTTACGGTTTTCCATACCTTTCCACTACGTGGATTCGACAATTCAAACACTTGACAACACTAAAACACTTTATTCAAACCATTACAGTAACACTACAACTAACACTTTACTATTTTATGATCTTAACTCTATCACTAATATCAAATAACTGCCTACTAACACACTTCCATGAAATAACTCACTTATACCAAATACTAACTCACTCGAGCTTACTCCAGCCTTATATAGTGTGTCTACGTAAGTTGGCGTCATATGGGAAACTTTTTTATTATTAATTTTACGAAAAAAGTTATTCTTTATGAAAAGTTCTGCGTGATCCAAAACCTAAAAAGCAACCACAAGATATTAAATTGTATCAGTCAACTACGAGGTTTGGTCAAAATGTAATTTTTGCTGAAGAGTAAAGTACCTGTATTTTTGCTAATAACGAAAATTGTCATAAAGAAAAGATGTTTAGATTTAAAAAATATTTTGATTGAGTTTTTAATATTATCTTAAATATGCCTTATCCAATTTTAATAAAATTTGGTTGTGGTATTTGTTGAAATAGAAATTCAATTTAGCCATTTCCTATGTAGCTTGCTTAGTTTTCAGAAAAAAATATCGCTAAACTACATATTTCTGGACTAACCAGAAACATTAGGACATTATTTTTTGTTTTAAAAATTAAGTGTTGTAAGTGTCTATTAGCAATTCCTCCACTCTTGGTTCCCAACAGAAAAACTCTTAGTGCTGTAAGTATGCATCCCTATACGGTCCAACTGGACAGGCCCCGAATTTCCCACTTTGTTCGCTCTTTTATCCTCATAGTTCCTAGAAGCGTTCGTGGCCTAATTCTTGGCGGTAGTAAAATAGAGCAATTATCTTTTAAAAATGTAAAATTGCTGTTCTTCCCTGATGGTTTACTGAATATCAATAGAAATTTTTGATACTGTTATTATAAAACATTTCACGGAAAGAAGTTTGACTGTTTAAAATACCACGGTGTGGATATTTTTTTCGGTTACCAGTTTTGTAGATTTAACCAGAACTTTTGAAACATCCGGATTTGGATAAATATACGTTTGCTTATTTTTCGCTTGTCGGATATTTAGCCAGTCCAGCTAGTCAAAACAGCTTGTTGTTGTGGCTTGTTGTGACAGCTTGGTCAAGAGCAAGGAATATAAACTTTATTAAAAAATTTATTTCCTTGGGTAAAGAGTCAAATTTTAACCAAAACGAATTATACATATTTGTATTTTTGTTTTTGTTGTATTCCTGGGGTAATGCGCACATCCTTTCGTAAAACTTATTTATTATTTTACGATGGAACGCTGTGATAGTGAAGGAAAATCAGTTACTCCCGAGAAAATCGACGAAATGGGGTTAAAAAATTTGCATAAAGTAGGGTTCAACAATGAAGATTCAATAACATCTTCTACATTTAAAGGAGACCTGTGTGAGACGTTTGGTAATTATTCCTCCTTAGAATTAATTAAAACAGAAAATGACCATCTTGATGATGCATTTACGGAACATGGGACCTTTAAAGACTGTGAAGTAATAACGAAGGAAGAAGACATTAATGAGAAAGAGTTGGAACTAACTGAAACAAGGTACCTACTTAAATAGAGTTGTAGAAAACTCATATTATATTTATAAGCAGAGGAAGTAATTCTTTATTAAAAAAATGGTTTAACATTACTGCTCACATTCTCCAAAAAAATTTTAAATTTTTTACAAAAGAAGTGTTGATTTTATTTAAATTTTGTATGAGGAGATTTTTGGGGCGCCGATGACGAGTCTGGGAAATTTTTTAGTTGGACAGTGTTTAAAAAATTTACATTAAAATTTCTGAGTAGTGTTATCTTGTTATATTTTTGAGATAAATCATCAAGCAGAACCAGAAACTCGAGAAAGTTAGCGGTACAGGATCTGTAAACTGTAATCATATGGCTTTTAGAAATCTCCACCCCACAAAATTCAGCAGTTAATTCTCTACAGTAATTAGTTATTCAAATCTGCAGGATTACAAAATTTTAAAATATCTTTCCTTACATACGTGACCATACCACCGTGTTTACTAAAACATCTACAAAAACTTGACAAAACACCATATCCAGGAAGTTTTACTAATTTTTACTGGTCTTCCGCCAGTGCGCCAGACAAACAATATTAAATGCATTTTTATGAAGAAATAGAGATAATTGCTCAATCTTATTAGACAAACATTGTATATTAACATGCAATATATTTATTTTTTAAGAACACTTCCTGGCTTATTTTTAACATTAGGCAAAACCTCCTGTTAAGCTTTATGGGTGTGTACATTTTGGTCAATTAACCTATCTGATCTGTTTTTTGAAGATCAGCCCCAATTGAATTTAAATGGACCAGCAACAACGCATTGATCAGGTTTAATAGATATTTTGAATGATCCTTGATAAGTTTGTTTGCCGGGAAGCTTTTCACAGAAGAGAGGTTCTATACCATTTGCTGCTAGATAATCTTTTACATCTTGTTTGGTGGTATTTCCATTGAGGTTTCCAACATGGTACCATTCTCGTTCTTATGCAGCGGTTAGTTTAGTTTTGATGTTGGAGGTTCCTCTAATAAAATCAGAAGCAGTTAACTTCTTAGCTGAGCCACCAGTAGGTAATGCAGCTGCTGCAGTCAACAGTGTTGTAACGGTACAAATTTGTACGTTTGGGTTTTACTGGAAAGAAAAGAAATGCCATAGAATAAGGGTATTATGACATGTGATAACTGCTTACTTACGTGTAATTGTCCATCTAGTTTTGAATAATTTAATATAGTGATTTGTTGTTGAATACTTTCATAAATGAACCCCAAATTGGTAGTGTAAAATTCTTTTTCTAATGAATAATACCATTGACATATAACAATCAGTTTAATTGAGCGGTTTTTAACCAATGTCAACGCATTCCTGCCTGAAGAAATGTACATTTTGCATATAATTATAATAAAGAATATTTTACGGTTCATATTTCCTGAAATAAACAACTAAAAGTAAGGTTATATTAATTATTTTCATTTTGAGTGACAGTTAACCCCGAGGGCCGACACATAGTCTTGGCGGTAATATTTAGCCCAGCATATTAGAGGGTAAAGTACTTGGAGTGCATGCTAGAGGCGTTATTCGTTTTATAAATTGATTTATTGATTAATTTAGGAGAAGCATCGATTCTATTGTTTGTTACTGGGTGTTCGGGACGATGGATCGTCATTAATTAATGGTGTAGTGGTCATTGGACTGGAAATTTTATGAGGGTTGTTGTCTGGGAATCCTTTATGACCGTGACGTCATATATGCAAAGGATCTTTGCCGAAATTTCCATTTTTGAACTGTCAAAGGCAGAGGATTGGTAGATTTTGGAAGGTGAGAGTTCACTTGCCTTTTGAACGTAGTCTGACTAACAGGTCTTCGAGTTTTTTTAAATTATTTCTCTAAGAGAGATGTGAGCTACCTAGAAAGGAAGTCTTTCTGTTTTTTCGTTAAATGTTAAATGTGATTTTGTAGCCTCCAAAACATCTAGAGGTGAGTTTTTTCACTATTTTTATATTTAACGAAAGGGTTTTTTTTATACTTGAGGAATTTTTTTTTGCTGCGATGGCTTCGTTTTTTATATGAGATTTCTCTTTACAGGCTTTTTATGTGGTACCCTTAAGTTAACCTGAATGTACAGGTTTTAAATATCCATATGTGGAAATTGCAGCGATAAAATCTCCCAATTTTCCCGGATTTTTGAACATTTTCAAGGCCACGTGGTGCGTCCTTGTGACCTTGGTTTGCCAGGGCGGTTGCTGAGTAGCCACCCATGTGATTTGGAGACAACCCATTAATTAAATTGCTTTTGGAGTATCGAGTGGCAGCGGTGCTGTTGGCCCCAACTGTAGTCAACGTTGGACGAGTTTGGAGGGTGTCTTCCGTGGTTGGAAAACGAAGGTTGGACAGGGTCCACGAGAGGTACAAGGACATTTATGTCCAGATAATCTTTGAATTTAATTATTAAAACTGCATTAACCGAATAATAGTCGGTATTCTGTAATAAATCATTTTTTATTTGTAATTTTACAATTTAAGATTTAATAAGCTATTTAACCCACAACTCTAAAAACCATCTTGATTTAAAGTTTTAATAGATTTATATCGTTGTAAAATTTATTATGTTATTTAACCCACATTACTTCATTGTTGGTAAATTTATGGTATTTATACGTATTTGGTAGCATCACAGATCTGTGGTTCAAACCTATTTAATATTTACTTTGGGTAGTTTTTTTATATTGGTAAAGTGCACTAATGGTAATTTTGTAATTTATATATATTAATTGAATTTGATTCAATTTACCCATATTTGGTAAAGCATTAGGCAGCCATTTTGTATAGGCCTTGGCCGCCATTTTATTAACCCCGTGTGTAATTATTACACTTTCATATTTTTCATAATTTATTGCTAATTTATTTATTAATTTGCTTAATGACTTGTTTATTTATTAATTTATTTAATTGCTTATATTTTTAAAATTCATTGTTCCATAGGAACATTGGTTACATTTGCCCTGTTAATTTTTATAAATTTATTCAAGTAAAGCTATGCTAGTCCACCTAGCATAATAGTGATTCAAAGGTCACAGTTTATTTGTTTTGTTGACTGGATCACTATTCTTGTTTTTATTGGGTTAAGGGTGACCAGTGTTTTTTATGGACTGATATTGAGTCATTTTCCATATTTACTTTAGGGTACACGTCTTTGTCTTAATGGTAGACGTCTAGTTTTAGTCCATAGTGTAAGTGTAAGTTGTCCTGTGTAAATTATTTCAATACTTAATTTATTTATTAAATTTAAATCATTTTAAAAGCTTGGCTTTGTTTTCAATTTCCTTTTTTTTGTTAGTGTTAGCACTAACTGGCGCCCAAATAATTAAGATACATTGCTGTGATTAAGATTTCATTTTAAATAGATATAATCAGTTTTTTTTACCTGAAACTCAAACAAAAGTTTAATTTAATCGACCCATGACCCGCTCTCCGATGAAAAGCTGTCGCGCTTATGTTGCCTAGTTTTATTACCAGCTAATTAGGTTACAGTGTATTTTTCTGAGGCTGGTAACATATATTTTGAATAATTTAATTGTACAAAGTACATGTTTTGCTACCAATTTTTTGATATTTGTTGTATATTACATTAAAACTTACTGCACTTTTGTACTTTTTTTGTTTTTAGAATGATGGCTTATTGCATTGGACAAGAAGAACAGAAAGATCATATATTCAAAAATAAAGAAAAAGAATTTGATGATCAAGGTTTTCAAAACATTAAATTAAAAAATTTCAAAGTTGAATTATTAAAATGTAATCAATGTGGTTATCAAACTTTACGGAAAGGCGACTTTAAGAAGCATCTTTTAAAGCATAAAAAACCAGAAGAAGTTAATATGTTTAAATGCGATCAATGTGATTATCAAACTTTTCGAAAATATGATTTAAATAAACATAATCTTCGACATAAAAATCCCGAAGATTTAAATATGTTTAAATGCGATCAATGTGATTATCAAAGTTATCGAAAGGACTGTATGAAAAGTCATTATCTCCGGCATAAAAGTCCCGAAGATGTTATTATGTTTAAATGTATTCAGTGTGATTTTCAGACCTGTCGGAAAAGTGCTTTAAGGGAACATCTTCTTCGCCATAAAAATCCTGAAGATGTTACCATGTTTAAATGCAATGAGTGTGGTTATCAAACTTTCCGGAAAAGTGATTTAAATAAACATAATCTTCGGCATACAAATCCCAAACCTAAAGATATTTATGCATTTAAATGCGATCAATGTAGTTATAAAAGTGTTAGTAAAAGCAATTTAAACGCTCATTATTTGATACATAAAAAACCAGAAGACGGTAATATGCTTATATGTGATCAATGTGGATATCAAACTTTTCGAAAAAGAATTTTCAGGTGCATAGTCTTCGGCATAAAAATCCCGAAGATATTCCTATGTTTAAATGCGATCAATGTGATTATCAAAGTTATCGAAAGGACAGTATGAAAAGTCATTTTCTTCGGCATAAAAGTCCCGAAGATGTTATTATGTTTAAATGTGTTCAGTGTGATTTTCAGACGTGTCGGAAAAACGCTTTAAGGGAACATCTTCTTCGCCATAAAAATCCTGAAGATGTTACTATGTTTAAATGCAATCAATGTGATTATCAAACTTTTCGAAAAAATGATTTAAATAAACATAATCTTCGACATAAAAATCCCGAAGATTTAAATATGTTCAAATGCAATCAGTGTGATTATAAGAGTATTTGGAGAAGTAATTTAAAGTCGCACAGTCTTTTACATAAAAATCCTGAAGATGTTCGTATGTTAAAAGATGTTGATATATTTAAATGCGATAAGTGTAATTTTCAGTCTCGTTATAAAAGATCTTTAAAAAGCACAGTTTTCGGCATCAAAATTCCGAAAATGTTAATGTGCAACCATTGTAATTTTGAGACTTACCGGATTTTTTTTAACCACCTTTTGGGCATAAAAATCTCACAGATGGTAATATGTTTATATGGGATAAGGGCGATTTTCAGACTCTCAAGAAAAGTGTAGTAGCATTAAGCATATCATCAGTAATATACAAAAAACATATATCTTGCATAAAAATCCCTAAATATCAGACAGAAATGCTAAAAAGTAATGATTTGTAAAAAAATTGTTCAAATTATTGTTATATACAGGGTGATCCTTAACCAATACCGCTACTAGTAACAATATAAAAAAGTTGGTAAAATATTTTAGTCTGTCTCCCCGTGGCCTAGTGGATAGAGCTTTGATCTTCGAAGCCAGAGGTCGGCGGTTTGATTCCCAGCGGGGAGACATATTTAGGTAGTAGTTATTTAAAAATAACGACCGTGGTGGCACTACCGCGTTGTCTAAAAGGTGCTGTGAAATGCAACTGCATGTTTCAGTGCTTGGACAACATTGACGGAACAGGGAGAACGATGAGTTAAACATCTAATAACCCGACACCCACGGTACTCTGGTATTTAGGCATAGACCTTCGTGGAATGTCAAAAAGATAAAAAAAAATCAGTTACTTCAAATAAAACTAGGATGTGAATTCTGAGGACAAATAAAGACTAATAATGGAAATAAAGATATAATTATAATTCTAAATGCATAAAAATAATCATGCAACCACAAGAGTAGAGTACTAATAGACATACCAAACATCATCATAACTTATTTATTGGTTTAGTTTTTATAAGGAACAAAAAATTCAGCTAATTTTTCTGCAGCAAAAAATAGTTTTCTGTCTTTTTTTGAACGGTTTTACTTAGGTTGACCACTTTTTTGTTGTTTGGGTCAAATTTAGTAATTAAAATTTTACTCCCTTCCTGACGACAGATCGATCTGAAATTTGGTACACAGTCTTAATCTTGATGACAAAACAATATAATACATTCTTTATGATTTTAAAACCAAGATAGCTGCCAATACAAAGTGGCGGATTACATATTACTTCACAACAACCTTAATATGGGTATCAAATAAAAGGGATTGATTGGTAGAATAGAGCGATCTTTAACTTAGAGTCGGAATACAATCATGAGTCTTCCACCCAATGTAGAGAAAAGTTAGGTTGCAAGAAATTGTCAGGAAATAAACCATGTAACAGGGAGGAATTTAATGAACTTAATAGAATGAGAAGTATCATCTAACACATAAATTAGGTAAAAAAATGTTAAACGGTTTTATTGTACCAAAAGCTAAAAATAATTCGGTAAGTTCCAGCTATGAGATCGCATCACTCTTCTCATCAATCTGGGATATTAATCGAAAAAAATAATAAAACCTTTGGGTGTAGCATATACAGAGTAAATATTATGATAGAAATTTGGAAGTGCTCAACGATTTTATTATTTGTCTGATCAATAGCCTAAATTGATGAGAAGATTGGTGCGATCTGGTAGCTAGAATTTACCGAATTATTTTTAAGTTTTTAGTTCTTGTTAGTCGATACTTCTCATTCTGCTGAGTTTATTTAATGCCTTACTATAACCAACCAACGATTTTATATTGAAGCAGTGGTGGAAAATATGTAATTCGCCATTTTGTGGCATTGCAAATATGTTAAGAATCACCCTGTATGTGTTTATGTATTGTACTTAGTTCTAGATTTTTATTAATATTTTTTTAATTATTATTATTATTATTATTATTATTATTAAAGAGCAGATAAGCGGCACTGCCGATGAGACTGCTCAGATTTTCCTTTTAGGTCTTTGGTTTTGTTTAACACACTTTAATATCACAGGTAGGTTAATTTTAAAAAAGATTTTAATATCACAGGTCGTTTTTAATTTTACAAATTATATCACAGTTTATCATTTATTGATTATGGTCACATTATTTTGTAAATATTAACTTTTCTCTAGATTTTTAGTACCTAACTGTATAAACAACCTCTTCCAATTGTCACTTGGTTCAACATGATCTAAATTGTTTAGTAGCATGGTGTTGTAGGAATTATTTCAGTTTAAATGTTAATAAATGTAAAACAATGCAATTTTATAAAAACCATAACCCTCTGATATATTAGTACAAAATTGATGATACTATTTTGGAGTCTGTTACACATTTTAATGATTTAGGTGTTATATTTGATAGAAAATTAAGTTTACATGTACATGAAGATAGTATTGTTTTTAAGAGTTTTAGAATGTTAGATTTTTTAAAGAGAAATTACATGCACATTAACGACACTAAAGTTATAAAATTATTATATGATAGTTTAGTTAGAAGCATAATGGAATACAACAGCATTATTTGGGCATCGTTCTACCACTGCTACATACACAATATTAGATTGTTGTTGGCAGATGTCTACTCTGGCACACTGAAGTGCAAATGAAGGAGAGCCCTGTTGCCTTTTTGCATGATGTTGTCAATGGTTCAATTCACTGCTATGTACTTTTGGAAAAAATAATTTTAAAATTCCAAATCGGCATACCAGATCTAGGCATCTCTTTCATGCAGATGCCCACAGAACAAATGGTATGACCGGGTTTATTAATCGACTAATCAACAATTATTCAGCCATAGATTTGTTTTCTGTCAAAATTGAAACCTTAAAAGAAATATATAGAAAGTGTCATTTTTGTGTCGTGTTTTTTGTTTGTCGTTGTTTTCTATATACATATTAATGTTTATATACTTTTAGATATGTGTCTTAGTTAATAATGTATTTATCTATATTTTTCTTATTAATTAATTTTGTAAACTTACAGTTTTAACAAATATTCCCATTTGGAGACATGTCTCTGTAGTGTATTTTAATAAATAAATAAATATAATAACAATAAAACCAAAAGTTCTGTCACTCTTATTACTATACTGGTTAAGCAATAAGCAGGTAGGTATTGGGGTATCGTGGAATAAACCAACAAAAAGGATGTATGTGACTAATCCAATCAAATGTGTTTATATGCAAGTATTCACGTTAGATTGCCTCTTTTCTTTACATTGCCTATGTGATATGTAATTTAGCTGATTCTGTATATTTATCTTTAAAATACGTAATGTCTTTTTTTACCTGCGGCCTCTGCCACTTGCGCTGCTCGTGCTGCACTGCCCTGCTCTGATAATTCCACGGTAAACTTGGAAGAAAGTGACTCTTGTGCAAATAAACAATGGCAGCGCGAGCGTCGTGTTTGCCAAGTCACGCTGGCAACTTCGTCGATATTTGGTTGTGTTATCGTAGTGCTAAACAAAATCTGCAATCATCTGGAAATTGAAATGCCATCGATGAAATTAAACCGCTGTAAAGTGTTGCAAATCATCTCAGCTTTCCATAGCACTACATATTTTTGCTGGTGGTCAATAAATATTGTGCAAAATCCAAATATAAAAATATAACCTCAAATATGGCGTTTTCATGCAAGATATGTAAAACCAAAGTATCTGAAAGCTCACATTCCCTGGAATGCTCCAAATGCAAAACGTGGATACACAAAAAATGCACAGGCTTGGCAAACGACGAATATACCAGGACTTCTAATGAAATAAAAAGAAACGGATTTAAGTGGATGTGCAGTCTATGTGCTCAAACCAAAGGAAATACCAACAGTCCCGGACTGACCAGACAATTTACCATTGCAGATGTGATGGAAAAGTTAGAAATAATGGATAATAGATACGAAGAACTACTCCGAAGGTTTGAGGATGAAGTTACACAAAATCGAAAACTTCAGGCTGAAATTGAAAACTTGAAGCTGCAGGTTGAAAGCCTTACATCTAAAACAAAAGAGGAAAATCTCTCTCTTGAAACAGTGAGGGAAATGAATGAAAGGGAAAACAGAAAGAAAAATTTAATGATCTTCGGGTGCTCTGAAAACAGCGGGGATGAAGACCTGTCGGATACTCAACAAGTTAAGGACATTATACAATTCTTGAACCCCGAAGAAAACATAAATTACAGTAACATAACCAGAATAGGCAAGCCAAATCCAGAAAAAAGGAGACCCATACGATTAATTCTTAATACCCAAATGGAAGCGAGAAACCTGTTTTTTAAAGCAAAGGAACTGGCTCGAAGCAACAAATATAAACACATTGCTTTGGGTTTTGACAAAACTCGTAAAGAAATAGAAGAATACAAAGGGCTAAGAAGGGAAATGCAGGAAAGATTAGACGGTGGTGAGAAAAACCTGAGAATTAAGTATTTTAAAAATATTCCAAAAATAATTAAAATTTCTTTACCGCCAAAAAACGATTAACTGTAAACTATACCAATGACGAGGTCTCCGGCAAGCTACCAGAGATAATAAAGCCATCAAATATTTCTAGAAGCCCAAAAACTACTGACAAGCAGGATTTTCAAATACTGCATCAGAACGTTCAAAGTCTTAGAAATAAAACCTTGGAAATCGAGGCATGTATCCAAACAATGGGAAAAAAACCTGATGTTCTATGTTTTACAGAACATTGGCTAAAACAGGATGAAGAGCCTTCTGTGAGGATCAGTGGATACAAACTTATATCATGTTATTCCAGAAGAGAGAGTCTGCATGGTGGAGCGTGTGTATATGCCTTGGAGGATCTAGAATGTGAAAAAATAACAATGGTTGAGAGTAGTAGCATAGATGGCCAACTAGAGTGTGCTTGTATTAAAATCCCATCTCTAAACTGCATTACTCTCTGTATCTATCGCACATGTTTAGGTAATTTAAACACTTTTTATGAAAAACTTGAACAAATTTTAGAAAGGCTTACTGTAGGTTTCAGGACGTACAGGATAGTGTGCTGTGGCGATTTTAACATAAATCTCTTAGAGAAAAATCAAAATTCTGATTTGTTTTTAGATATTTTTAACAGTTTCAATTTTAGACAACTAATCTTTGATCCGACAAGGATTACAGAAAAATCAAGCACACTTTTAGATAATATTTTTATAAATTTTAGCAACTATAATGAGTGCCTTGTTAAACATTTAGCAATTTCTGATCATTCTGGACAACTACTGTCCATTGATGTGACAAAAGAGAAAAGTAAAAACTCTGTTGGGGTATCTAAGCGCATTTTTTCTGAAACTAAGGTAAGAGACTTTTGTGTGGAAGTGGAATTAACAAATTGGATGGATGTAATGTGAGTGTAGTGAGGTGAATGCCGCATATAATTTGTTTGAACATAAATTAAAAAGCCTTATGGAAAGAATATTTCCTATCAAAAAATTATAAATAAAAAGGGAAAGGCTGGGTCAATTCTAACATAAGAAAATTATGCCAACAAAAAAGACTTCTATATAAAGACATGGTGAGTGGGTTGATTACTAAACAGGACTATAGGATATTTTGTAAGAAACTTAAAACAACAATTGGCGAAGCTAAGAGAACTTTCAACAATAATAGAATATCACAAGCTTCCAATAAAGGTAAGGCCGTTTGGAATATTATTAAAAGTGAGACTAATAGTAGGGACAATAATACAAATAATAATATCTTAACAGGCATGAGACAGGAAGGTTCAACACTGACTTCAAAGGAAATTTTGGATAGAGTTAATCATTATTATGTTAATGCATGTACTAATGTAAGAATTGGGGAGGTGGACTATAGCAAAATTAAAAAAAACTCAAAAAAATTTCACTTTAAATTAACAAGTAAGACAGAAGTAATCAAAGTAATAAAAAAGCTAAAAAATAAAAAGTCAGTTGGACCTGACGGGATTCCTGTTTTATTACTAAAAGCAGTTGCTCATGTTATCGCAGATCCAATCTCACACATAGTAAATCTTGCTTTTGTCACAGGAGTTTATCCTAACAGCCTTAAGTTGGGATATGTGAAGCCAATCTATAAAAAAGGGAAAAAATAAATTTGAAAATTATAGACCTGTTACATTGCTGTCCAATATAAATAAAATAATTGAAAAGATTATGTATGGCAGATTGGAAACCTTTTTGAAGCCAACAATGTTCTTTCTGGTAAGCAGAATGGATTTAGGAGGGGCAAGGGCACAGTGCGTGCAGTCTACCAGGCTCTTAGAAACATTCTTGAATCTCTCAATAGAAATAGGGAGACTGTCGCCCTGTGTCTTGACCTATCCAAGGCTTTTGATGCGGTGGATCACTCAATTTTGATTGAAAAGCTTGAAATGTATGGTGTAGTGGGAGTGGCCTTAAGCCTAATTAAATCTTATCTAAACAACAGAAAACAGCAGGTTGTTGAGACGGATGAAGAGGGGTGCTGTATTAAGTCTGGGGTAATAAGTGTGCTGAGAGGAGTGCCACAGGGCTCCATCCTTGGCCCCCTTCTGTATATACTATATGTTAATGAACTGCCCAGTATTTCAAGCCAGAGGGTAATATTATATGCTGATGATACATCCCTGATACTTAGTGAGAACACAAAACATGAGTGTATGGAGAAAGTGAGTGAGTCGATTAATGAGTTGGATGAGTGGTTTGTTAAAAACAACCTGCTACTAAACGTAGAGAAAACCCAGATTATTAATTTTAAAAATGACAAAGATAGTAAATTAGAATGGGAATATAAAAATAACACTTTAACAACAGTTGACTCAGTTTCTTTTCTGGGGGTAACCATCGACTCACAGCTTAGCTGGAAAGATCATGTCGATCAGCTGTGTACATCGCTGGCTAGATATAATTATGCGCTTCGAGTTCTTTCATCTAGTACAAGTCAGCAAGCATCCCTAATGGCATATCATGCATTTGTTCAGTCGAGGTTGGCATATGGTATTATATTTTGGGGTAATTCAACTCATATTAACAGGGTCCTAGTGATGCAGAAACGGTGTATAAGAAGTGTGTATGGAATGAGGCAGAGAGATAGTTGTAGGGAGATCTTTAAAAAAAAACAAGTGTTGACTGTGATTAGCCTGTACGTCCTGGAGTCTATTCTGTTTGTCAAAAAAATCCAGATATATTTTCAGATAGTATTCTGAATCACAATTATGAGACTAGAAATAAGTATAATTTGCAAACACCATTTTATAAATTACACTACCTACAAAAAAACGTGGATTTTTCAATTAAAAAATCTGGAATAAATTTCCGATGCGTATACGAAATTGGCCTCTTGAACAACTAAGAACAAAAGTAAAAGCATGGTTATCCTCTAAGGCATATTACACGCTTCATGATTTTTATAACGATGTGATAGACCTGTGATAAATATTAATGTTTGTGTAATTTTTAAAAAATTTTAAACTGTTATTTTGATGCGATTTGTATATTTTAGATTATTTTACATATATGTAATATTGTATAAATTTAAGAAAATTATTGTATTGACGTGTCCTATGTTCCTGTGGAATAATTATGGGATAAATAAAAACTTATCTATCTATCTATCTCATCTTCCCTGCTCACTGCTGCGGAAGTAAGCTGCATGTAAAGTGGGTTGCGTAAATAAATACTAAAAGTTCTTCATGTAGTTATTCATAAGTCTACCAGAAAAACGTTGAGATCCATAATTAGTCCTATGTGGTTGAATGTAAAACAAATATCTACATCTTATAAACCTACTAGGTAGTCTAAAACAAATCTCTAAGAACAGCTGGTTACAACATATTTGCCCATTTAGCAGTTTATACAGAAAAATGCTCTTTGCCTTCTTTTTCGAGAAAATCAATCCCAGCTAATTGGATACGAATTGTGTAGGGTGGTTCTTTATAGGAAAATCTTAATTTATACAAAAGCAGCTTGTTCTGAACTTGTTCCAAACGATATAAATGTGACAATTGTACTTGGGACTCCCGATAATACTATTATGCTCGAAAATACTACGAACCAAACTGTTATATAAAGATTTAATAGCACTTATATCATAATGTTACGGTTTTCCATACCTTTCTCCTACGTGGATTCGACAATTCAAACACTTGACAACACTAAAACACTTTATTCAAACCATTACAGTAACACTACAACTTACTTATTTATGATCTTAACTCTATCAATAATATCAAATAACTGCCTACTTATAACTCACTTCCATGAAATAACTCGCCTAATTATACCAAATACTAACTCACAGGGGTTTACTCCAGCCTTATACAGTGTGTCTTAAGTTGGCGTCATATAGAAATAGAAAACTTTTTTATTATTAATTTTACGAAAAAAGGTATTCTTTATCAAAAGTTCTGCATGATCCAAAACCTAAAAAGCAACCACAAGATATTAAATTGTATCAGTCATCTACGAGGTTTGGCCAAAAATGTAATTTTTGCTGAAGAGTAAAGTACCTGTATTTTTGCTAATATCGAAAATTGTTATAAAGAAAAGATGTTTAGAATTAAAAATTATTTTGATTGAATTTTTAATATTATCTTAAATATGCCTTATCCGATTTTAATAAAATTTGGTTGTAGTATTTGTTGAAATAGGAATTTAATTAGCCCTAAACTAATTTTAATTAGTAAGACCAGTGGCGGCGTGGGACGCATCTAGGCTAAGATTATTGGCAAAAAATGTACACCATTGACTTTTTGCAACTTTAATTTTTTGTTTCAGATGAAATGCTAAAAAATAAAACTTATTTGTTTCTTAATATTTCTATGTAGCTTGCTTAGTTTTTCAGAAAAAAATCGCTTAACTATATATTTCTGGACTAACCAGAAACATTAGGGCATTATTTTTATTTTAAGAATTAAGTGTTATAAGTGTCTATTAGCAATTCCTCCATTCTCGGTTCCCAACAGAAGGACTCTTAGTGCTGCAAGTATGCATCCCTATACGGTCCAACTGGATAGACCCCGAACTTCCCACTTTGTTCGTTCTTTTATCCTCATAGTTCCTAGAAGCGTTCGTGGCGTTAGTAAAATAGAGCAATTATCTTTTAAAAATGTTAAATTGTTGGGTAATTTTCTAGAAAATGGGAGCAACTCGATTTTGACGAAATTTGGTATACGGGGGTTTTTGGGGCGCTGATCACGAATCTGAAAGATTTATTTGGCGGAAACGTTTCGTTCTCGAGATATCCATCATCAAAGTTCAAATTTGAACTAAGCCTATTTTCACTATATTCCCCCTTCTTTATGCACACAATTCTTGATTTAAAGCTAAAGTGTCACACAATATTTGATTTTCACCTTTAAACCCCGCTTTTCTACGTTTTTACATTATTTTTGCATTAAACTGCATAGCTATACTTTGAATCATTTTAATCCCAGTTTGCCATGAAGCCCTATGTGTATGTATGGTTGCTGGATTATCAAAGAAAAGCCACGCAATTTAATTCAAAAATAATGTAAAAACGTAGAAAACGGGGTTTTAAAAGGTGAAAATCAAATATTGTGTGACACTTTAGCTTTAAATCAAGAATTGTGTGCAAAAAGAAGGGGGAATATAGTGAAAATAAGGTTAGTTCCAATATCAACTTTGATGATGGATATCTCGAGAACGAAACGTTTCCGCCAAATAATTCTTTCAGATTCGTGATCAGCGCCCCAAAAAACCCCGTATACCAAATTTCGTCAAAATCGGAGTTGCTCCCATTTTCTAGAAAATTACCAATTGCTGTTCTTCCCGATGGTTTACTGAATATCAATAGAAATTTTTGATACTGTTATTATAAAACATTTCACGGAAAGAAATTTGACTGTCTAAAATACCCCAGTGTGAATATTTTTTTTTCGGTTACCAGTTTTGTAGATTAACTTTTTGAAACATCCTGATTTGGATAAATATACGTTTGCTTATTTTTTCGCTTGTCGGATATTTAGCCAGTCCTACTCCCGAGAAAATCGACGAAATGGGGTTAAAAAATTTGCATAAAGTAGGGTTCAACAATGAAGATTCAATAACATCTTCTACATTTAAAGGAGACCTGTGTGAGACGTTTGGTAATTATTCCTCCTTAGAATTAATTAAAACAGAAAATGACCATCTTGATGATGCATTTACGGAACATGGGACCTTTAAAGACTGTGAAGTAATAACGAAGGAAGAAGACATTAATGAGAAAGAGTTGGAACTAACTGAAACAAGGTACCTACTTAAATAGAGTTGTAGAAAACTCATATTATATTTATAAGCAGAGGAAGTAATTCATTATTAAAAATGCTTTTAGCATTACTGCTCACATTCTCCAGGAAAAATTTTAAATTTTTTACAAAAGAAGTTTTGATTTTATTTAAATTTTGTATGAGGAGATTTTTGGGGCGCCGATGACGAGTCTGGAAAATTTTTTAGTTGGACAGTGTTTAAAAAATTTACATTAAAATTTCTGAGTAGTGTTATCTTGTTATATTTTTGAGATATATCATCAAGCAAAGACTCAAGCAGAACCAGAAACTCGCATAAGTTAGCGGTACAGGATCTGTAAACTGTAATCACATGCGTTTTAGAAATTTTAAAATATCTTTTCTTACATACGTGACCATACCACCATGTTTACTAAAACATCTACAATAATTTGACAAAACACCATATCCAGGAAGCTTTACTAATTTTTACTGGTCTTCCGTCAGCCAGTGCTCAACCAGACAAACAATATTAAATGCATTTTTATGAAGAAATAGAGATAATTGCTCAATCTTATTAGACAAACATTGTATATTAACATACAATATATTTTTTTAAGAACACTTACTGGCTTATTTTTAACGTTAGGCAAAACCTCCTGTGAAGCTTTATGGGTGTGTACATTTTGGTCAATTAACCTATCTGATCTGTTTTTTGGAGATCAGCCCCAATTGAATTTAAATGGACCAGCAACAACACATTGATCAGGTTTATAGATATTTTGAATGATCCTTGATAAGTTTGTTTGCCGGGAAGCTTTTCACAGAAGAGAGGTTCTATACCATTTGCTGCTAGATAATCTTTTACATCTTGTTTGGTGGTATTTCCATTGAGGTTTCCAATATGGTACCATTCTCGTTCTTATGCAGCGGTTAGTTTAGTTTTGATGCTAGAGGTTCCTCTAATAAAATCAGAAGCAGTTAACTTCTTAGCTGAGCCACCAGTAGGTAATGCAGCTGCTGCAGTCAACAGTGTATTTTTCTGAGGCTAATGTTTCTTTCGATTTTCCAAAACTGTATTTCTGTGTACTTTATTTTTCAGTAATAAGTAGTACTGGTTTTGCAAGCACGGTATCCCTAACCACCCCCATAGATTAACTACAGAGTGGCTTTCCAGTGACGCAATAGAGCGCTCCTGAGTAGCTCAGGAGCATTTTGTTCTACTTTATGGCGTTCCAGTGACGGAAAGTGTTATGCACCTGTGCTACTCCGTTTTTCTTTCCCCTTGCCCCTCATGCACCAACCCCTCCTTTGGTTTTTGTGCTTCAAACGTGTTTTTTATGATTAAGGATGGATTTTTAAAATTATTTATTTAAACTGGAATTAGATATTAAAAAGGGATTATTATTATAAAGCCAAGAAAGGTTAAAAACAACAAAATTTTAAAATTTCTTAAAGTATCTCTCTCTCCTTGTCTAAGGATGCGTTCCAGTGACTAACTTTTAGAGCAGTTCAAGAGCTTCAAGCCCTGGAGCGTGACGCACAAAAATTTTTGTCACTGGAAAGCTACCTTAAAATGTTTCTTAAGATGGCAGTTTTTGTATTGTCAATTGTTTAGTGACTTTGATTTCGTGATATTGGAAACAGTCACTTACTTCTGTTGACAAGTGACAATGTGTCCAACAGTAGTAGTTGCTAGTGAAAAAAATAAAGTTACTAGTGAATTGTTTACGCACGATCCACTGTTTTATTTTACAGACTTAGATACAGAGTAGGTACTCTAGTTCTTTTATGAGGGGTGTGATACTAAAATACAATGATACAAGTACTAAAATTACTAAGTATTTTATTACCAAATTTAGTATTAAACTTTTTCAATCTGTTAATAATGTTAGCCCAATTTCGGTAACATATATTTTGAATAATTTAATTGTACAAAGTACATGTTTTGCTACCAATTTTTTGATATTTGTTGTATATTACATTAAAACTTACTGCACTTTTGTACTTTTTTTTGTTTTTAGAATGATGGCTTATTGCATTGGACAAGAAGAACAGAAAGATCATATATTCAAAAATAAAGAAAAAGAATTTGATGATCAAGGTTTTCAAAACATTAAATTAAAAAATTTCAAAGTTGAATTATTAAAATGTAATCAATGTGGTTATCAAACTTTACGGAAAGGCGACTTTAAGAAGCATCTTTTAAAGCATAAAAACCAGAAGAAGTTAATATGTTTAAATGCGATCAATGTGATTATCAAACTTTTCGAAAATATGATTTAAATAAACATAATCTTCGACATAAAAATCCCGAAGATTTAAATATGTTTAAATGCGATCAATGTGATTATCAAAGTTATCGAAAGGACTCTATGAAAAGTCATTATCTCCGGCATAAAAGTCCCGAAGATGCGTTTAAATGCGATCAATGTAGTTATAAAAGTTTTAGTAAAAGCAATTTAAACGCTCATAATTTGATACATAAAAACCAGAAGACGGTAATATGCTTATATGTGATCAATGTGGATATCAAACTTTTCGAAAAAAGAATTTTCAGGTGCATAGTCTTCGGCATAAAAATCCCGAAGATATTCCTATGTTTAAATGCGATCAATGTAATTATCAAAGTTATCGAAAGGACAGTATGAAAAGTCATTTACTTCGGCATAAAAGTCCCCAAGATGTTATGATGTTTAAATGTGTACAGTGTGATTTTCAGACCTGTCGGAAAAACGCTTTAAAGGAACATCTTCTTCGCCATAAAAATCCTGAAGATGTTACTATGTTTAAATGCAATCAATGTGATTATCAAACTTTTCGAAAAAATTATTTAAATAAACATAATCTTCGACATAAAAATCCCGAAGATTTAAATATGTTCAAATGCAATCAGTGTGATTATAAGAGTATTTGGAGAAGTAATTTAAAGTCGCACAGTCTTTTACATAAAAATCCTGAAGATGTTCATATGTTAAAAGATGTTGATATATTTAAATGTGATAAGTGTAATTTTCAGTCTCGTTATAAAAGATCTTTAAAAAGCACACTTTTCAGCATAAAAATTCCGAAAATGTTAAAGTGCAACCATTGTAATTTTCAGACTTGCCGGATTTTTTTTTTTAACCACCATCTTTTGGGCATAAAATTGTTCAAATTATTGTTATATACAGGGTGGTCCTTAACCAATACCGCTACTAGTAACAATAGAAAAAAATTTGGTAAAATATTTTTAGTTAGGGAGATAATCAGTTACTTCAAATAAAACAAGAATGTGAATTCTAAGGACAAATAATTACTAATAATGGACGATTTTATATTGAAGCAGTGGTGGAAAATATGTAATTTGCCATTTTGTGGCAACGGCCAACTCATTGCAAATAGGTTTAGAATCACCCTGGATGTGTTTATTGTATTGTACTTAGTTCTAACTCTTTTTGGTAAACTTATTTATTTATACTTTTATCGTTACATTATTTTGTAAGTATTAAGTTTTCTCTAGATTTTTAGTACCTAACTGTATAAACAACCCCTTCCCATTGTCACTTGGTTGAACATGATCTAAATTGTTTAGTAGCATGGTGTTATAGAAATTATTTAAGTTTAAATGTAAAACAATGCGATTTTATAAAAACCATAACCCTCTGATATATCAGTACAAAATTGATGATAGTATTTTGGAGTCTGTTACACATTTTAATGATTTAGCTGTTATCTTTGATAGGGAATTAAGTTTACATACATGTACATAAAGATAGTATTGTTTTAAAGAGTTTTAGAATGTTAGGTTTTTTAAAGAGAAATTGCATGCACATTAGTGACACTAAAGTTATGAAATTATTATATGATAGTTTAGTTAGAAGCACAATGGAATACAACAGCATTATTTGGGCATCGTTCTACAACTGCTACATTAATAAATTGGAAAGTGTGCAAAATCATTTTTTAAAAATTTCCGTATAAAAATGTGGGTTACAGTATTAGATTGTTGTTGGCAGTGATGTCTACTCTGGCAACTCTGAAGTGCAGATGAAGGAAAGCCCTGTTGCTTTTTTGCATAAGGTTGTCAATGGTTTAATTCACTGCCATGTAGGAAAAAATCAATTTTAAAATTCCAATTCGGCACACCAGATCTAGGCATCTCTTTCATGCAGATGCCTACCGAACAAATTATGGTATGACCGGGTTTATTGATCGACTAATCAACAATTATTCAGCCATAGATTTGTTTTCTGTCAAAATTGAAACCTTAAAAAGAAATATATAGAAAGTGTCATTTTTGTGTCGTGTTTTTTGTTTGTCGTTGTTTTCTATATACATATTAATGTTTAGATACTTTTAGATATGTGTTTTAGTTGATAATTTATATATTTATCTACATTTTTCTTATTAATTAATTTTGTAAACTCACAGTTTTAAAAAAATTTACAATTTGGAGACATGTCTCTGTAGTGTATTTCAATAAATATATAAATATAATAACAATAAAACCAAAAGTTCTATCACCATTATCTATATATATTTATCTTTAAAAATACGTAATACCTCTTTTACCTGCAGCTTCTGCCACTTGCGCTGCTCGTGCCGCACTGCCCTGCTCTGATAATTCCATGGTAGCCTTGGCAGCGACTGTTGTGTAAATAAACAATTGCAGCGCGAGAGACGTGTTTGCCAAGTCGTGCTGTCAACTTCCCTGCTAACTGCTGCGGAAGTAAGCTGCATGTAAAGTGGGTTGCCTAAATAAAGACTGAAAGTTCTTCATGTAGATATTCATAAGTCTTATCAGAAAAACCGTTGAGATCCATAATAATCAATGATCTGAAAAATAAATATGGATGAATGCAGCGAAAATCACAATAACCCCTACGTGGGCACCGCGCAGTACACTTGTGGGCATGCGCAATAAACATTTACTGACTAGCCGAAAACAAACAACAGGACCGGGTTTAACATTTTGTATATGATTCATTTATAAAGAAAATATACCAAGTAATTTTGGGGTATACATATTTAAATATTTTAGGTAACAGTGCCGAATAGGGTTTTCTGCCGTTTTTAAGATTTTTTAAAAAAGTGATACTTACTGATTTTAGACCCTCTTCTAAATACAATACAAGTGGCGCTGATCCAAAATATCCCGTTTTTAATTAATTATAACTAAAGAAACTTCCAGGACCGGGATGTGAATAGGGATTCTGGGCAGGGTAAAATAAGTAAAATGAGTTAATATTCGTCAAAATCACGTCCGAAATTAAGTAAAAATCTTTTTTTTATGAATATTTTTGTTAAAAATGGAGAAATGTAACAGAAAATTAAAATGTTTGTTTTATAACCTCAAACCAGCAAACAAGGTTAAAGAAACGTCATTTATTGAAAGTCAAATATGAAGAACATTTGGCAACATCAAAAATATGTCAAAGGGATATAAATTTTTTTAATTCCTTAAAAAGCCAATTTAAAAAAAAGAGACTTGACTAACAAGAACTAACCTGACCGTGACTTCGGTCACGTTGAATTTTATTTTAAAAATCCTCTACATATAGAACTCGGATGCGTAAAGTTGCCGATGTTGCCAAATGTTCAAATTAAAAGTGACAAACTTTCGAAAAATCTAAATTTTTATTTTTTTACAAAAAATACTAAATTATTTATAACTGCGCCATTACGCTATTATTAGGAACAAATAAGAGATAACATGTAAGCCAAAATTTTTAAAAAATCTTAAAATTGGCAGAAAACCCTATTCGGCATAATTACCATATTTTATTTTAAGTCTGTATTCGTCTTTCATAGCAGTCCTTAAAAAGTAAACCGGTTTTATATTGGAGACTATTTTTTGTTGTATATTTTTTTATTTTTCGGTCGTATCGCCGATTTTATTAAGATTTAGCAAACGAGAGTGCTTAGAAGCACTGACCTCAATTTAAATTCCATTTTATTACTAAAACACCTTCTTTTTGATTCATGAGGACCCACTTTTACTTAACCTCAAACCTGCACGCTATTTTATGTATTATTATCTTCCTTCTTAACACTACCTTGACACAACAAAACTGAATAGTTGGTATTTTATTATAAAAGCAATTAGATTTGGTGTAACTTGTTTGAGGAATAAATCTCAATTCATAAACTGATATTTCGTTCCCGTTGGCGTAGCAGTTGTCGTTCAGTTAAATTTGGCGTGTAATGCCATTGAAATTGTTTATTTTTGGGGTTAGGGCCAAACTGACCTTATATTTGTAATTGAAACCACAAAAAAAAAGCGAATCACAAATATTAAAATTGGTAATGTACCCAGTAAGTAATTATTGATTTAATTTGCCTACAAATGCCAACTTGAAATAAACTTGATAATGTAATAATCTTAAACTAGGCTTAAAGCGCAATGGAATCGCTTGGACTATTTAATTTTATTCAAAACATTCCACAGAAAGATACCTATGTTCCTTTTTTAACATACGAGCAATAAGCAATCTACAAGATATTATATGGTATAAATCGTCCTCAATATCACAAAGCGGCGTATCTTTATATTTAAATTTCACGAGGGTGCTTTTTAGGTATTTTTTGTACTACTCTTTTTAGTAAAATGAAATAGGCTTAGTATTATATTTCTATAACTTTTAAAGATATCAAAATCTAACATATGCCAATTTGTAATATTAAGAAGCAACTTTTTTAAGCAATTACATCAGCTCTAGTCAATTTTCCTACTTTTTGAGATACGCCACATCGTGATATTGCCGACGAAATTGCTTATGGCTACGTGTTATAACTTGAAAATATGTCAAATTATTTTAATTAAACTGCCATATTTTATTTTGTGTAATTATAAATGCATCAGTCCAATGCTAATACAGGGTGTCCGACTATATTTTAACCCATTTTCACCGCGAATAATTTTAAAAGAAATAAAATTATCAAAATGCGGTTTTCGCGAAAAGCCTTAGATTTTTTTAAGTTTCTTTTTATATCCTTGCCATTTGGTTGTGACATTTATTTCTTACGAAAACGGTCAATTTTCGTATATAGGGCAAGTTTGTTATTTTAAATGGAACCCCATATATATTTTTCTATAATCCTTAAATACAATTTTTCCCGCTAAAAAAAAATTAACCCAAACCATGACTATTTAAAAAAATAATGGATTTATTGATCTCTAAAAAATTGACTGCATGGCAATAAAGAGTATTATTTAAAACAGGAAACTTGCTACTTACTCATTATTTAATTTTGGTTATGCAAAACTTAAATTAAATAAAAGTTTAAAAAACACCAAGAATTACTCACAACGCACAAATGAAACACCAAATACCAAATAACTATATCTGATAACGGTCGACCGTAGATGGGAGATTTGGTTTGGTCGGTCGACAGCGTCAATTTTACCTGGATTTTACGATCGGAAAATCCCAAATTATAAATTAAATTAGGATGAGTGTGACCCTGTCACCGCATGGGTTAACGTTTTCAGTGTTGCAACCACTATATTTATTAAAATACTGCTAATTTTGTCAATGTTGCCAACACTATATAGGGTTTTAAATAAAAAATGTAACCTTTATAACAACTGCGCATGTGCAAAGGTGTACAGCAATTCTCCCAGTGTGGGGTAAAAAATTCTTGCGCAGGTCTATTGAAAATATATGGGGATCATTTTCTATTAGCAATCCTTCTAATTTTTAGATCATTGATAATAATTAGCTCTATGTGGTTGAATGTAAAACAAATATCTACATCTGTCTGAATGTGGTAGACAATGATTCAGTAGTAAGAGAAGAATTTCGGACTTCCATTGTCTTTATTATTTTTATTCACACAACGTTTCGGGCAGTACTATCTCTGTCCGTTCTCATCTCAAGTGTAAACTCAGTTTAATAAAGACAATGGAAGTCCGAAATTCTTCTCTTACTAAATATCTACATCTTGTAAACCTACTATAGGTATTCTAAAACAAAATTCTGATGGAAGCTGGCTACAACATATTTTCCCCTTTTAGCAGTTTATACAGAAAAAATGCAATAGCTCTTTGCCTTCTTTTTCCGAGGAAATCAATCCCAGCTAACTGAATACGAATTGTGTAGGGTAGTTTTTTATATGGAGATCTACTTAGTACTTAGGACTCCCGTTAATGCTATTATACTCGAGAATACTACGAACCAAACTGTTAGATTTTATAGCCCTTTTGTAATGTTACGGATGGCTTGCGCAGTCATGGCCAACTCGGACAAAAAATTGCCTATAAAGTGCTATACATTATTTTAAAGGGGAAAAAACGTTATTATCTCAAAAACCATAAAAGATAAATAAAATCTAAAAGCAGACTTAATTTTGCAATTAAATTGTCTAAAACTTTCCTAATTTAACCAACACTGTAGCTCTAATGGTTCTTGAGTTACCAATACATGTAGGTCGGTAAATAAATCTTAGGATTAAACTAAAGATTAAAAATTTAAAATCCGTTAAACTTATGTTTAAACTTGAGATTTCGTAATCGGTACCCCAGTGCCGCTTAAACTTAAGATAAAGAAGAGTTTTAGAAAGATTGGAAATTTTGCATTTATTTTAAATTTTTAATTTTCAGTTTAATCCTAAGATTTATTTACCAACACTTATAATAGCCGGCCTAATAAGGCGAACAGCTCTTCTTTTAATGAAATCAAGAAAGCCGAGGGTTGTGGCGGTCTGGTACATGTCTGGTAATGCGTTTTCATAAAAGTAAATCTGTTGAATAATTACAGTATTGCAAATGTTTTTTTATAAGTACTTCCATGGCCTCTGCTCTAAAGAACTGTCCAGTATAATTCCACCACTCTCGGTTCCCAATAGAAAAACTAGTGGTGCCGCAAGTAATCATCCCTATAAGGTTCAATTGGACAGGCCCCGAACTTCAACTTTGTTCCGTTTTTGATCCCTATAGAAACCGACCACATTTATGAAATTTGGTATACAGGGTTTTTTGGGGCGCTGATCACGAATCTGAAAGATTTTTTGGCATTTGAACTAACCTTATTTTCACCAATATCCCCCTCTTTTGCTCACAATTCGTTATTTAAAGCTAAAGTGGCCCACAATATTTGATTTTCACCTTTTAAAACCCCGGTTTGCTATGTATTTTACACCTTTTATTAAATAAATTGGAAAGGGTGAAAATTAAAAATTTTGGGCCACTTTAACTTAAAATCATGAATTGTGTGCAAAAAGAATAAGGGAAGGAACATAGTGAAAATAAGGTTAGTTAAAATACCAACTTTGATGATGGATGTCTCGAAAACAAAATGTTGCTGCCAAAAATTCTTTTAGATTCGTGATTAGCGCCCGAAAAAATCCACATATACCGAATTATATCAAAATCGGAGTTGCGGCCGGTTTCTAGATAATTACCAAAATAATGTGAGACCTGCTGCCCGCGGAGGTCTTTCCTTCCCCCGAATCTTGTTTGATACTGTTATTATGAAACATTTCAGGAAAAATTTTTTTGCAGTTACAGCTCTATTTTACTTCATCTAGATAACGGGCCTAGGGCTAGCTGCGAGTATCAACTTATAGCTAAATCCATTGGAGACTAGTAAATCACATAATTTTTTATTTTTAAGTTAATTGCATAATTTCACTGGAATCTACATAAACAAGTACAAAGGTTTTTTTAATTTTTTAGTTTGGTTTATGATTCTCTTCCATTTTTGACAACGCCTTTATACTAGATTTTAGATTGACTGTTTTAAAATGCCCCTATATTTGTCTCTCCCTAACCAGTTGTGTAGATCAACTTTTCAGAAATATCCTGATTTAAGCCATTTTTTGTTGTTAATAGGGTATAAAACATTTTAAAAACATTCATCAATTTTAGGCTTCTAAACGGTATTTACCAATCGGTTATGTTGACGTTTAAACAATGTAATATACGTCAAAGTTGTCACCAATTATTACCGCGGTTATAATTGGTTGAACGCCTAAAATTGCTGATTACATTTTCTTGCTAAACGGTGACGTCATATACGTCACGTATTTAACCGTGTTTGAATACATCGCGGACAATCATCAATTTTAGGCGAAGAACCAATTCTAAAACGGTATTTATCAGTTGGTTATGTTGACGTTTAAACAATGTATTATACGTCAAAGTTGTCACCATTTATTACCGCGGTTATAATCGCTTGAACGCCTAAAATTGATAAATGGTTTAAAAACGATATAGTTATCTTTGTCGAGCTGGCGTATGCATCGAACTCATTAAAAACTTTGTTTCGGTCATTTCTTGTAAACTTTTAACATGGATATAAATGGCAAGTGAAGAAATTTTATATTCGGTGTAAACTAAAGTACATATTAACTTTAGAAAATTAAAATAATATTTATAACCTAAAAGTTTATTGCGTTTATATTTCATGTTTATATTGTCATTATCGAATTCGGTTTAAGCTGTGGTTTAAGCTTAGTTCATAAGTTTGCGAAATGCGAATTGCGAATCCTGTTCTGATTGGTCAATTTCTAACGAAACATTCGAAAATCGTTACAAATTCTTCAATCAGAACACGTTTCGCAAATCGCATTTCGCAAGCTTATGAACTAAGCTTTATCTAGATGAAGTAAAATAGAGCTGTAACCGCAATTTAGTTTCGTTAGAAATTGATCGCAGATGATTGAAATCGCAAAGCAAGCTTATGAACTAAGCTAAAACCACTCCAACGAATACGGTTAGCAAGAAAATTTGACATTGGATAAATATCCCTTTGCTTCTTTTTCGTTTGTCGGATATTTAGCCCAGAGGTAGAGAACTCGCTTCGACCACTGCGCATCCCATTTTGCGGGAACGGCATGGGCGCCGCCATATTTACCCCTATTTTCCTGGATTTGTCAAAAGTAATTTACACTAACCTTATTTTCACTATATTCCGCCTTCTTTTTGCACAAAATTTTTATAAAACACTAAATTTCCACACAATATTTTATAAACACCTTTTAAAAACCTGTTTTTATTTATTTTACACGTTTTTTTCATTAAATTGAAAATAATTTACCCATAAATGCTGCAACCATAAATACAATATGTAGATGTATTTATGGTTGCATACTAGTTTGTTTAAAGTAAAGCTTTCGAATTAATATAATTAATAATAAAAAAATGTTTTTAAAGGGTTTTTGATGTTAAATGAAATATTGTGTGCCATTTTAGTATTATAATATGAATTTTGTGCAAAAGAAGGGAAAATATTGTGAAAATAAGATTAGTACAAATATCAATGACAAGTAGTGGGACATCCATGGCGGCGCCCGGTATTTGCCTTCTCGCGCATGGTAAAGCGACTTCTCTAGCCAGTTCGCTAGTGAAATTTTAACCTCTTTTTTAGCCAAACCCGCCCAGAAGCGAATTAAACATATTTTTGTTTTTGTTGTATTTCTGGAGAATTGCTCACATCCTTTCATAAAACCTATTTAATATTTTACGATGGAAAACTGTGATAGTGAAAGAAAATCACCTATTTCCGAGAAAATATTCGAAATGGGGTTAAAAATGTGCATGTAGTAGGGTCGAACAATGAAGAATCAATAACATTTTCTACATTTCCTTCCATTAAAGAAGACGTGTTGTGAGACGTTTGGTAATAATACCACCTTAGAATTCAATAAAACAGAAAAAGACCATCTTGATGATGCATTTATGGAACATAGAACCTTTGAAGACTGTAAATTAAAAACCAAGGAAGAAGACATTAATGAGAAAGAGTTGGAACAAACTGAAACAAGGTACCTACTTGATTAGAGTTTTAGAAAAGAGATAAATATATACATCTATTAGCAGAGGAAGTAATTCATTATTAAAAAAATAGTTGTGCAATTACTGCCTTGTCCAGAATTTTTTTTTTTTTTTACGAAACGAATGTCGATTTTATTCAAATTTTGTATGAGGGGATTTTTGGGGTGCTGATGACGAGTCTGGAAAAAATTTTAGTTGGACACTTTTATTCTTGAGATATCCATTATCAGACTTGAAAATAGTACTTACCTCATTTTCAGTTTTGCCATGGTCCATTTTCACATATTTGTAGTTTTTGGAGCCCCTCAACGTAAATCTTGTTGCCATACACGACTTTCTTGAACATTTAAATTTTTGGTCCATTTGTCCTATTGTAAAGTTCATCCATGGACATACTATATTACTGTATACTTTATTTTTCAGTAATAAGTAGTACTGGTTTTGCAGGCAAGGTATCCCTAATTACCACAAGCGTCTAGCCCCTTGGAAGCAACTATTGATCCTGGTTTGTGACATGCGCATTATTCTGCCGCTACGATAATCGTTGACGGATGGTGCCGAGCGCTATACAGGGTGTTACTTATTATTATGTCATAATTTTAAGAGGGAGTTCCTGGCTGGACCAATTTTAAGTCGAAAAGGTCACATAGACTTACTTTCGTACAACGGTCCGTTTTCGCGTTAAAAAATAAGAAAGACAATCTCAATTGGCAGAAGAGAAAAAAAGTTTGGTTTTTATTTTTTACGCGAAAACGGTGCGTCGTAGGAAAGTAATTCTATAGACCAATTTTTCTCTAAAGTAAATAGGGATTTCAAAAATAATTTTGGTTTTTGAAAAATCAGTGGCGTAAAATAGTTATTTTTTTCTTTAAACTTTTAACACCCTCTATCTTAAAAACCAAGCATTTTATGATACAAGTTTATATGACCTTTTCGATTCAAAATTGGTCCAGGAACTCCCCTTAAAATTATGACATACCAGTAAGTAACACCCTGTATACTAGGTACATAAGGTTCATAATATAATATGATCTAAGGTGGCGAGGTGTTTTTGTAATTTCTTTTTTATATATGGTTTTTGTTTACGTAGAGAAATGAGAATTAAAAGTATTTGTTTTTCTAGTTATGCATAATTTTTAAAAATTATGATGTATATTGGAAATTTATTTTTTTAAAGATTATTTCCTTCCTATTAATTTTGACCAATTGCTATCAAGAACTGGTATGTCAAATATAAATTTTAGATGGAAAAATTACTTGACAACTGTCAACTTAGCTGTCAGCAGTTTTTCCGGAAAAAAAATCGAAAAAATTTTATGTCATGTCAAGTTTGACAAGTTACAATTTTTATTGTTCTTAATAATTATTGTTCTTATTGTTTTAATGAAAAAAAAATGTTGTGTTAAAATAAAATGTTTATTTAACTCAGGAAATAATCTTACCAAATACCCCTCGTGCATCTAATTTTTCCTGTGGAAAAATTGGAATACTCGTTTCTAAGTAATCTGTCTTAACAAATAGCATTCGCGAAAGTGAAAAAATCCTCGTCTTCGATTCGGATTTTTAAAACCACTCTCGCTCATGCTATTTATTTAAACAAATTAGTTAGAAACTCGTTTTTCCGAATTTTTCCGGAAAAATTATATGCACTAGGGATATTACCCCCGAATATAAATAAATAAAACAAAGTTAAAAATATTTTATTTAATAATAAAAAAAAACTATAAGTTTAATATATTAAAAACCTCAAACCAAACACTATTTTTTGAATCAAGTTTTTGTACTGCTAGATCAAGCTTTGCACTCTGGTGATTGGTAAGTTACTGTATTTTTATTGCACTGCACACACGTTTGTTGCACCTCCATTTTTTTTTTTTTTTCTTAACACACTTTTTGGAATCCATACTTTTTACAGGAGTCCTCTTTTACACACAAATACAAGAAACAAAATGATGTTCTAACCTAACCTAACATTTATTTCCCGAGCACGTCAAAAAGCCAGGATCAATAGTTGCTTCCAAGGGGCTAGACGCTTGTCTAATTACCATCATAGATTAACTACTGGTACTGGTTTCTTAAAATGGCAGTTTATGTATTGTCAATTGTCTAGTGACTTTGATTTCGCGATATTGGAAGAAACAGTTATTTACTTCTGTTGGTAACATTGTTTGAGTACTGCAACCGGCCAATGATTACTAAATGAAAGAGACGGCCATATTGAAAAATATATTGGCGTGACAAGTGACAATTACCAAGTTTACACGAGCTCGCTAATGCACATTACAGAAATACGAATTTAACTAAATCGCATGTGTAAACACCCCTAAAACGTTTTAAAAATCAAAAACCGAATTAATTAAAACCGTATTAAATATGTGTATTATCCAGTTTACAACCGGATTTAAACGTCGTGTAAACGCCAATACGTATTATCTGTCAGTGCTACCAACCAAACATCGTGTTTATTGTTTTTAATAACCTTAAAACTTAAAATAAACTTGTTCTTTATTTTCTTTTTGTTAAAATATATTTAAATTATACGAAAAACAAAACCAAGGAACACTTACAAAACTTTAGCAAGTCCTAAAATAAAAAGGTAGTATTTGGCTGAATAAAATTTCGGTTGGCAACGGCCAAACAGCTGATTAACGTCAACGGATAAACCACATTTTTAATTGTCGTATAAACACAATTGAAAGTGTATTTTTGTTACAACGAATTTTAAGATAATGCGCATTTAGCGCTCGTGTAAACTTGGTAAATGTTACCAACAGTAGTAGTTGCTAGTGATAAAAATAAAGTTACAAGTGAATTGTTTACGCACGATCCGCCGTTTTATTTTACAGACTTAGAAACAGAGTAGGTACTCTAGTTCTTTTATGAGGGGTGTGATACCAAAGTACAATAATACAAGTACTAAAATTACCAAGTTTTTATTTCCACATATAATATTAAACTTTTTTAATCTCTTAATTGTGTTAGCCCAATTTTGGTAAAACGTATTTTAAATGATTTATGGTGAATTTATACAGACAAATAAGATAAAAATAAAAATAACATAAGAATAAGATACCAAATAAAATAAGAATTAGAAATAACCCTATTTATACAGTCAAATAAAATAAAAATAAGAAATAAGAGTAGCCAATAGGAAGTCACGGTAAGCGCATGCGCAATTCTTAATATTAAAAATGACAGGTTAACCAGCACTAACCCTAAATTCGCGCCGGCATTTCTCATGAATTTTCGAAGAGAGAAGAGCGTTTATTTGATTGTGTTGTTGTTCCTTTAGTCTTTTGTGTTAGAAAATGGCTGATTTTGACGAAAATCTCATTTTGCAAGTTCAGAGCTTTGTTTTCTTATATGATAAGAAAGATGCAAAATTCAAAAATAAGGTAGCCAGGGAAAATGCCTGGAAAACGATAGCGGCCATCCTCGAAAGTGACCGTAAGTAAAAAATAAATTTTTATAAAATTACAATAAATATTTTTAATACAAACTTTGCTAAAAATATCTTTATTTCGGTAATTTTCTAGAAACTTGTGGCAACTCCGATTTTGACGAAATTTGGTACACCAGGGTTTTTTGGGGCGCTGATCACAAACCTAAAATGTATTTTACACCTTTTATCAATTAAAATTGCAAAAGTTCACTTTACCAATGCCACAACCATACATACACAATAGTGCTTCATGACACAAAGGAATTGAAAATAAAGCTATGCAATTGAATGTAAAATACATAGAAAAACGGGGTTTTAAAGGGTGAAAATCAAATATTGTATGCCACTTTAGCTTTAAATCAAGAATTGTGTGCAAAAAGAAGGAGGAATATAGTGAAAATAGGATTAGTTTAAATTTCATTTTGATGATGGATATCTCGAGAATGAAATGTTTCCGCCAAAAATTTTTTTCAGATTCATGATCAGTGCCCCAAAAAAACCCGTATTCCCCGTAATCAAAATCGAAGTTGCCGCAAGTTTCTAGAAAATTACCTTTATTTCTTATGTGGTTTTACAATTTTAAGAATTATGTTTATTTGTGTGTTTTATTTGTAAATATTTTAATTTTTTGTCTTTAATCTTGTAACAAGAATTTCTTTTTTTCTTAAGATCATAAAGAATATTTTGATTTTGAATATTGATTATAAATTACAATCATTTATTTTTGCAGCTGTTACCTGCGAACAACGGTGGACCACATTAAGAGCAAAATATACGAGCGTTAAGAAAAAAATTAGAGATGCACCATCTGGTTCAGCAGGGGGACTGTGCAGACATGGTGCCACTATGACTTAATGAGATTTTTGGATTCCTTTATCTCTACAAGAAGGTATGTACATATGTATGCCAAATGTATATTAAAAATGTGCTAACATTATTTTGTTCTTTAGATATAAATGTTTCTTTAAAAAATTTTAAAAATACACTTTTTAATTATTATGCAGTGATAAAATAAGTAGGAGAGGTTAAGCTAGAAAAGTTAAAATTCTGTATGAAAATTTTTAGTTTCAATGTGTGTATAGTGTATTTTTATAAAAATGTTAAACAAATATAGATCTTCTGGAAAAATTCCAATAATTTTTATTTAAATTTATATGGCCACGTCAACATTATAGTGCTCAAATTTTATATATAACAGGAAGGTTAAAACTTCAAAACTTATCTATGGATTTAAAAAAAAATTGTTTAAAATATGATATTATAATTTTTCTTAAATAAATTTATTAATTTCAGAACCATTGGCAACTACCAAGCTGCAAGCAAAAGTGTCTGCAACGAGCCTCTAGAAATTGGCATTCCGGCAGAGACTCCCTGGGACAGCCTCGGGCAAATTATTAACCAAGGTGATTCATCCGAAACTATAAATGAGGAAGTGGATCAAATGTTGGTGTCTCCAACTGAAAGTGGGGAAGGTAGTGGGCTCACTACATGCACGCCATTGGTTTCTCCTGATGGAGGAGAAGGCAGTGGAACCATAAAGAAAGTGGGTGCAGGAAGAAGTAATATACAATCTCCGAGAAAAAAGTTAAAGTAACCCAAGAGCAGCTCATGCAAACCATGGATAACTGCTTTAATAAATATAGCAAAACACTAGAAGAGCAGAAGTCTCAAGAAGAAATTTTTGGCATGAGCATCGCTAGGGACATGGAGGTTCTCACATTAGAAGAAAAAGCTAAATTTAAAATTAAAGTGTATAATGCTTATTACGAAATATTAAGTGAAAGAAATAAAGCATCGCAACAGTATTTTTATATTTTTTATTTACCACTTTACATCTACAAAAAGGTTTTAGTTACAATTCCCAAAGGCATAGCTAGGATTTGCAATTTTTGCATGTAAAAAGTTAGACATGGGACCCACATCAAATATATAACAGAACTTTTTATTTAGGAATTTGTCAAAAAGTTGATTTTTTGATTAGCCCCTCCCCCAGAGAAATCCAAGTTTTTAAAGCGAATCCTCTTTTTGTATTTTTTTTCTTTCATTTGATCAAATTTTATACCAAAATCCTAAATTTTGCAAAATTATTTATATTTTTTTTTAAACTAAAGCCAGTTGAATTTTTTTCACTTTATAATTTTTTTATGCAATACTTTCAGATGCCTCTAATTCCAAGAAACGGGAAGCTATTTTCGTGATTTGACAATAAAATTTGATCAAATTCACCAAAAAATACAGATAGAGGATTGGCTTTTAGCTTTGGCCACTAGCTTCTAGCTATGCTCTTGAAAGATCCTGTTAAAACTAATTCAACTGATTGTTTATAACTCCCAAAAGTTAAATAAAATGATGACTTCCGTACTCTGCTAAAACCAAGTAAATCGGGTTACTAGTTTTTTACCTTGATTAAAATTTCCTGTTTTTTCAAAGGCTATTGTAATTTTTTTCAGCTGTTTTTTTTTATACTTCTTTTGTTTAGCAGCTAAAAAACCAAGTAACATTTAAAAAACAAATATTTTAATCAAATTATTAATACAAATTAAAAACCTAGTACCTCGACTTACTTGCTTTTACCAAAGAACAGGAAATGAGATATTATATGAAAGAAGGAAATAAATAAGACAGTATTTTTCTAGTTTTTATTTATTATTCTAAATCTACAGAAAAGGTGTCTGGTACAGATCCTGCATAAACTCTAATCAACTGATTATTTATAGCTCCTAAAGGTGAAATAAAATAGTCAGCTAAAATGTCTCTCAGGTTTTGTATATTTCTAGCTGCATTGTTAGAACCAACCCGACCAATGGAACGTAGATGATGGCCATTCTTTCTCCACGTGCCTTCTTGTACAATGCCACTTTGGTCCTCCGTATCGACAAAACCTGTAGGACAGTAACGTCTCTCATTTTCTGGTATATCTTGTTCATTTCTTTGTATGAAATTATGGAGAACTACCACAGCTTGAACGATTAATTCACAAGTTTCAACATTGGCTATGATAGTGCTCCGTAATCTTCGCCACCTTTGGGCCAATATACCAAAAGCATTTTCTATGCATCGTCTAGCTCGAGAAAGCCTCATATTAAACAAGATTTTTTTTTCATCCAAATATGATCCAGGATAGGGTCTCATAATATTTTTGTGGAGCGGAAAAGCGGCATCTGCCACAAAAAAATGTGGAAAAAGGACATTTGTACCTGGAAGCTCTTGTGGGTCAGGTAAGGGTAAAGTACCATTCATTAAAGCCTTGCCACAACCAGATTCTCTAAAAACTGCTGCATCGTGATTTGATCCAGCAGCACCAATATCAACATACGTAAATTTATAATATGCATCACAGGCAGCCATCAGCACAATACTAAAAAAAGTAATATATGTATACAGTGTAGTCCATAAAGTGTTTCGCAAATGAAATATTTTTATTATTTGCAATGTGTTAACAAAATATTATATTCCATATTTATGCATGGTCCTAAACTATATTTGCAGCAGATTGGGATGCTTTCAAAGACTCAGATAAGTTTGGTTAGATCATAAAATCTTAGCCTTAAGAATGAGTGGTAGTATTTTTCTACACCTTTAAGAGACACCCTGTATATATTAAGGTAGAAATATTTTCATAAAACTAGACTAAAATTACCTAAATGATTTCTTGTACGAAAAATAAGTGGACCCAGAATATTTAGGGCACTGGATCTGTACATGTTTGCCATCAAGAGCACCAATACAATTAGGCACATTCCATTTTTTGTAAAATTCCTTGGATATTTTAAAAAGGTCTTCCTTCTTTGGTGGTGGAAGCACTATTGGCTGCAATGTTTTCCAAAGAACTTCACAGGTTTCTTTGATAATACAATGTACAGTTGCATGGCCGATATAATTATTCCAAGCAATTTCTTGCATTGAACAACCTTCTGATAGGTAGCTAAAAAATAAAGAAATATTAAAGATCATAAAAGTTATAAATTTTAATAGAATAACATTGTATATTAAGCTACTACTTACTGTAGAGTTACAGCTAATCTTTGCTCTGCACAAATTGGATTCTTAGAAGGATCTTTAGTAATAAATGGCCTGATAAGATTTAGCAGCTTGTTAAACATTTCCGGAGTCATTCGAGTATACTTGAAAAACTGCTCCGTATCATGTTCTTTAGCAAATTTCAGTAGATTTTCGTATACTGAAACTTTGGCCCGATTCCTATTCATGGGCCTTACTTTAAACCTTCTCTTTCGTCTGAGAAGACCTAAATTTAAAACTATCCCGACCATACCCATAAGGATAAAGCCGTGTTCAATATCAGCTCGAGTCAACATAATAATATATTATAATAATATTAATTAAAATCAAAGGAAAAACTCAAAACTCAAACCACCAAATACGAGAAGAATATAAATAAACAAACAATTGTCAAGATAGTCTGTCAAGTCTGTCTGTCAAATGTTTTAACGCACATGCGCAGTTGCGATTTCACATAAAAATAAAATAAGAAGTTAAAAGTTGGCCATCTTCAAGGTTATTTCTTATTTTTATTTTATGTTATGTGTCTGTATAAATGCCTTATGGAAAAAATGTATAGTTAACTCTTATTTTATTTTTATGTTATTTTTATTTTTATCTTATTTGTCTGTATAAATTCGAATTTATACAGACAAATAAGATAAAAATAAAAATAACATAAAAATAAAATAAGAGTTAACTATACATTTTTTCCATAAGGCATTTATACAGACACATAACATAAAATAAAAATAAGAAATAACCTTGAAGATGGCCAACTTTTAACTTCTTATTTTATTTTTATGTGAAATCGCAACTGCGCATGTGCGTTAAAACATTTGACAGACAGACTTGACAGACTATCTTGACAATTGTTTGTTTATTTATATTCTTCTCGTATTTGGTGGTTTGAGTTTTGAGTTTTTCCTTTGATTTTAATTAATATTATTATAATATATTATTATGTTGACTCGAGCTGATATTGAACACGGCTTTATCCTTATGGGTATGGTCGGGATAGTTTTAAATTTAGGTCTTCTCAGACGAAAGAGAAGGTTTAAAGTAAGGCCCATGAATAGGAATCGGGCCAAAGTTTCAGTATACGAAAATCTACTGAAATTTGCTAAAGAACATGATACGGAGCAGTTTTTCAAGTATACTCGAATGACTCCGGAAATGTTTAACAAGCTGCTAAATCTTATCAGGCCATTTATTACTAAAGATCCTTCTAAGAATCCAATTTGTGCAGAGCAAAGATTAGCTGTAACTCTACAGTAAGTAGTAGCTTAATATACAATGTTATTCTATTAAAATTTATAACTTTTATGATCTTTAATATTTCTTTATTTTTTAGCTACCTATCAGAAGGTTGTTCAATGCAAGAAATTGCTTGGAATAATTATATCGGCCATGCAACTGTACATTGTATTATCAAAGAAACCTGTGAAGTTCTTTGGAAAACATTGCAGCCAATAGTGCTTCCACCACCAAAGAAGGAAGACCTTTTTAAAATATCCAAGGAATTTTACAAAAAATGGAATGTGCCTAATTGTATTGGTGCTCTTGATGGCAAACATGTACAGATCCAGTGCCCTAAATATTCTGGGTCCACTTATTTTTCGTACAAGAAATCATTTAGGTAATTTTAGTCTAGTTTTATGAAAATATTTCTACCTTAATATATACAGGGTGTCTCTTAAAGGTGTAGAAAAAATACTACCACTCATTCTTAAGGCTAAGATTTTATGATCTAACCAAACTTATCTGAGTCTTTGAAAGCATCCCAATCTGCTGCAAATATAGTTTAGGACCATGCATAAATATGGAATATAATATTTTGTTAACACATTGCAAATAATAAAAATATTTCATTTGCGAAACACTTTATGGACTACACTGTATACATATATTACTTTTTTTTAGTATTGTGCTGATGGCTGCCTGTGATGCATATTATAAATTTACGTATGTTGATATTGGTGCTGCTGGATCAAATCACGATGCAGCAGTTTTTAGAGAATCTGGTTGTGGCAAGGCTTTAATGAATGGTACTTTACCCTTACCTGACCCACAAGAGCTTCCAGGTACAAATGTCCTTTTTCCACATTTTTTTGTGGCAGATGCCGCTTTTCCGCTCCACAAAAATATTATGAGACCCTATCCTGGATCATATTTGGATGAAAAAAATCTTGTTTAATATGAGGCTTTCTCGAGCTAGACGATGCATAGAAAATGCTTTTGGTATATTGGCCCAAAGGTGGCGAAGATTACGGAGCACTATCATAGCCAATGTTGAAACTTGTGAATTAATCGTTCAAGCTGTGGTAGTTCTCCATAATTTCATACAAAGAAATGAACAAGATATACCAGAAAATGAGAGACGTTACTGTCCTACAGGTTTTGTCGATACGGAGGACCAAAGTGGCATTGTACAAGAAGGCACGTGGAGAAAGAATGGCCATCATCTACGTTCCATTGGTCGGGTTGGTTCTAACAATGCAGCTAGAAATATACAAAACCTGAGAGACATTTTAGCTGACTATTTTATTTCACCTTTAGGAGCTATAAATAATCAGTTGATTAGAGTTTATGCAGGATCTGTACCAGACACCTTTTCTGTAGATTTAGAATAATAAATAAAAACTAGAAAAATACTGTCTTATTTATTTCCTTCTTTCATATAATATCTCATTTCCTGTTCTTTGGTAAAAGCAAGTAAGTCGAGGTACTAGGTTTTTAATTTGTATTAATAATTTGATTAAAATATTTGTTTTTTAAATGTTACTTGGTTTTTTTAGCTGCTAAACAAAAGAAGTATAAAAAAAAACAGCTGAAAAAAATTACAATAGCCTTTGAAAAAACAGGAAATTTTAATCAAGGTAAAAACTAGTAACCCGATTTACTTGGTTTTAGCAGAGTACGGAAGTCATCATTTTATTTAACTTTTGGGAGTTATAAACAATCAGTTGAATTAGTTTTAACAGGATCTTTCAAGAGCATAGCTAGAAGCTAGTGGCCAAAGCTAAAAGCCAATCCTCTATCTGTATTTTTTGGTGAATTTGATCAAATTTTATTGTCAAATCACGAAAATAGCTTCCCGTTTCTTGGAATTAGAGGCATCTGAAAGTATTGCATAAAAAAATTATAAAGTGAAAAAAATTCAACTGGCTTTAGTTTAAAAAAATATAAATAATTTTGCAAAATTTAGGATTTTGGTATAAAATTTGATCAAATGAAAGAAAAAAATACAAAAAGAGGATTCGCTTTAAAAACTTGGATTTCTCTGGGGGAGGGGCTAATCAAAAAATCAACTTTTTTGACAAATTCCTAAATAAAAAGTTCTGTTATATATTTGATGTGGGTCCCATGTCTAACTTTTTACATGCAAAAATTGCAAATCCTAGCTATGCCTTTGGGAATTGTAACTAAAACCTTTTTTGTAGATGTAAAGTGGTAAATAAAAATATAAAAATACTGTTGCGATGCTTTATTTCTTTCACTTAATATTTCGTAATAAGCATTATACACTTTAATTTTAAATTTAGCTTTTTCTTCTAATGTGAGAACCTCCATGTCCCTAGCGATGCTCATGCCAAAAATTTCTTCTTGAGACTTCTGCTCTTCTAGTGTTTTGCTATATTTATTAAAGCAGTTATCCATGGTTTGCATGAGCTGCTCTTGGGTTACTTTAACTTTTTTTCTCGGAGATTGTATATTACTTCTTCCTGCACCCACTTTCTTTATGGTTCCACTGCCTTCTCCTCCATCAGGAGAAACCAATGGCGTGCATGTAGTGAGCCCACTACCTTCCCCACTTTCAGTTGGAGACACCAACATTTGATCCACTTCCTCATTTATAGTTTCGGATGAATCACCTTGGTTAATAATTTGCCCGAGGCTGTCCCAGGGAGTCTCTGCCGGAATGCCAATTTCTAGAGGCTCGTTGCAGACACTTTTGCTTGCAGCTTGGTAGTTGCCAATGGTTCTGAAATTAATAAATTTATTTAAGAAAAATTATAATATCATATTTTAAACAATTTTTTTTTAAATCCATAGATAAGTTTTGAAGTTTTAACCTTCCTGTTATATATAAAATTTGAGCACTATAATGTTGACGTGGCCATATAAATTTAAATAAAAATTATTGGAATTTTTCCAGAAGATCTATATTTGTTTAACATTTTTATAAAAATACACTATACACACATTGAAACTAAAAATTTTCATACAGAATTTTAACTTTTCTAGCTTAACCTCTCCTACTTATTTTATCACTGCATAATAATTAAAAAGTGTATTTTTAAAATTTTTTAAAGAAACATTTATATCTAAAGAACAAAATAATGTTAGCACATTTTTAATATACATTTGGCATACATATGTACATACCTTCTTGTAGAGATAAAGGAATCCAAAAATCTCATTAAGTCATAGTGGCACCATGTCTGCACAGTCCCCCTGCTGAACCAGATGGTGCATCTCTAATTTTTTCTTAACGCTCGTATATTTTGCTCTTAATGTGGTCCACCGTTGTTCGCAGGTAACAGCTGCAAAAATAAATGATTGTAATTTATAATCAATATTCAAAATCAAAATATTCTTTATGATCTTAAGAAAAAAGAAATTCTTGTTACAAGATTAAAGACAAAAAATTAAAATATTTACAAATAAAACACACAAATAAACATAATTCTTAAAATTGTAAAACCACATAAGAAATAAAGGTAATTTTCTAGAAACTTGCGGCAACTTCGATTTTGATTACGGGGA
>JACEGR010006860.1:0-55870 GCA_014170235.1 Listronotus bonariensis | reverse complement strand
AGCTGAACCTGTTTAGCTCTATTGACCCCTATAAACTATGCTTTTATTATTCAAAAAACTGTACTAAATTTCTACCAAATCGGTTTAATGAAACTTATTATATATATTTATAAAATACATATTCTTGTTTAAAACTGTATCTCTGAAATGAAGCTACGCCGGACACATTACGTTCATTAATAAAACAACAGAAGACAGTTTTTTTACTCAATTTAGAAAAACCTTTATTTTAACAAACAATTCAGGACATCGGTTTACTAAGGGCGGGTGTTCATTTTTATAAAAATCACTTTTTTACATTTTTGGAATCGTAGAAACGCGCTCTGTACAATGGTTTCTATGCGGATGTCCAATTCTTATTCGTTACGATTTAAGCAAACTTAAAATGGACACCGGTCCATGTTAAGTTTTCTAAGTAGGCACCCGCCTACCTATAATTTGTTTAACATAATGCGGATGAGTCATGATTTGCTTGTTCTGTAAAATGAGCTTAGTAAACCAAGGTCCTGAATTCTGGTCATAAATTAAGGAAGTCATTCCCCAGTATAACTTTATGGGTAAATAATACAGAAATAATATTTTTTAATGAGTTTTCTTGTTAATATAAAATTTATTTAAGTGTAATTTTCTCTTAAATTTACATAAAATTCAAAAGGTTTGATATTGTTTGGTTCTTGTTCTTTTTAAGTCTCTTTATTAATATTCCTGAGGGTTTAGTTGAATAGTCCATAAAGTAAGCTCATTGTAATTTAAAAAGAAATAAAAAGATTAAAAAAATATTACCCTTTACTACTTTTATTATTTTAATTAAAAGCATCCTCGCAAAACAATAGGTTGCTTACTTTTTAAAATCTTATAAGTTTAAAAAATATCATTTAGAAAATGATGCCTTCAAAGAGACATTGTATGTGATGTTCGTTAATTGTTATTCTTTTTAAAAGGGTGAGATTTTGAAATAGATTTTTAAAAGAACATTTAAGCGTTTCTGTGTAGGTACCAATTTTTTTTTGCAAAAGCAATTTTTTTGTAGCAACAAGCATTATAACCAGTCAGAGTACAGAAGTTCAGTCAGGAAAATTTTCATAGTGTTAATTAATATGCGTTAAAACTCTACGCCACCTTAATAGGTGTAACTTGTATTTCCTGATCAGATAGAAAAAAATTAACATGGGTGCCTTGGGCTCGATTTTCGAAATTAGATGAGAAAACTGCATCCCGAAATCTCTATCGGTATCCGAGGTATGCGGAGTTTTTCATTTTTTGGCCATTTTGAAAACAAATCTGTCTTACATTTTTGAAAACTTCTCAAAACGGTGTAAACATTCTTGAGGCACTTTTTTGAGTGGAATCCATTGGACTACTCAGATTTTTAAAATATTTCTAGTTATGCTGAAAATATATAAAGCTTCGTTTTGTAAAATATAAATTATAGTTGGCCATGATCTCCAAAAATTGTTTATTTTTTTGCTCTTTCCAATGATGTATTAGTATTTATACTTATCTTTAAAATTAAGCGAAATATTAAATTTTTTAAATTTTTGCTACAGTAGGCCATGCAAACATGTCAACTATCAAACACAGACTAAAAAATGATGATGCAATTAAATTACAAACTTTATATTTATAAACATATTATTAAAAAAATTGGCCTTAAAATTAAACGAGTTTAAATGAAAACCAGAACCTATGGAAAAACTTAATTCAAAGTAGATCTTCAAAGTTGACTCCTTCTTCCCTAATACATAATAAACGCCTTTTTTCCACTGCATTACAAGCGTTTATTAGTTCAACAGGTCTAATCGCACCAAAAGCTTGCCTAGTCGCTACTTGCAATTCTTCCCGTGTTTCGATAGTCCTTCCTTTAAAAACTATATCCTTTAATCTTCCCAATAAAAAAATCTAATGGTCCAAAGTCTCAGGATCTAGCAGGCCATAGTATAGATCCTCTAGTACCAATTTATTTGTCTTGAAATTCTTGATTCAAATAATCAGTTGTAATTATTAGGTAACTAGTCATTGCTTCCTTGATAATAGTTTTAAGACACATATTTACCAAATTGTAAACAAATTATAAAGCCCAAGGGAAGCCCAAGAAAGCCTAAATTAATAATTAGGCCATATGCTCCACTCCACTGACCGCATTTCGACTGCATCACAGGACTTATTAAAGTGGCTGGATCTATGGTGAATAACATAAAATCCAAGGGCCTTTTATGGAATATCTAGACTTGTTCTTCGGGAAGATGCAAGATCTCATAGCTGATGTAGAACAAAGAAATGTTGATATTGCCGGGGCCAGTAATAAAAATAGACTTTATGGGAGTTTCTTTTGACGAGATCCACCACGAATATTCATACCGCTGATTTATGAAAAGCGCCGTTTTAACCCAGCCTATCAAAATTAAATGTTTCAGATGTTGGACTGTGCTGGACTGTTTCTTATGTTAGTTTTCATCAAATTGTCAGAAACAGACGCTCAACATTCGCACTGCTATGTGGCAACGTTAATAAATTTTGGGCAAATTGGACCAATAAGAGAAACATTGAACTCAAATCGTAGTAGTAGAGTCACAGTTCTATGCATAGATCATAGACACTTTGAATAAATGGCGTGACGCATATACTTAAACATTAGTTTTGGCTGTTCTGGTTAGATGGCGCGATAAGCTAGCAGGTTGAGGCCAATGAGCGTTCGCTTTCAATAAGTGCATAGAAAATAATTTTGATAGAAAGTACGTAGATTCTGGGACTTAAGTACGTAGGTACACAGGAAAGGCTTAAAATACCTAAATCTACAGTAAAAATACCTAAGGTTGGCAACGCTGGTTTCATATGCAATTTTTAAACATTGTGCCAATAATGGTAAGGGTTACAGTCATAAAGCCATAAGGCTCAAACACATGTTTCGGGTATCGGATTAGGCGAGACCCTTAAGCCGGGTCCGCACTTGCTAGTCAACAATGTTATCTAAGATGTTATTAAAATTTGATAACAAAGCAACAATGTATTTGTTTTCTCAAAACGTATTAGCAACAAGTTTTGGTAACATGTTACTAAGTGAGGACTCGGCTTTAGGATTTTTGGAACACACTTTAAAAATTGTAAAACATTGTGGTAAACATGACTGAAAAAAACAGTAACACGATTGCCCAGTCCGAAACTTCAAGATATACTGAATTCGACAAGAAATATGTAACGCAGGTGGCCCATGTCAAGCATAGAAAAGTTATTAAGAAAAAAAATATTAAAAAAACATTTTTCGCTAACATACTTGTTTGAAGGTAACGTTTGTTGCTGTACAAGTAACATAATAGGTAGGTATCTTGAAAGACAGAAATGGATTAAACGGTTAATTATTAACCTTAAATAAACCCTTCGGAATATTTCAAGCACAGGTAATTAGAGGCAACAGGAGGTGCTTAAATTAACATGTTAGAATTCTGACGTATCTGTCACATACAATGGGAAACTTTATTACATATATAATATGTACGTAGGCTGGTATCGCTTCTTTCCTATTCAGAGCACGTCAAGATATAAGATAGAGATAATCTTTATCATCAATAATCACTAAGCTCCTACGCAGATGGGTGGAATAATTGCACCTAATATAACACTGTATATAAATAAGTTATTTTTATAATAGCAGTATATCTGTAAAATTACTTTATACCAGACGGTACCCGATTAAATTTCTTGTCAAACACGTTTGTTAAACAAGGAAATTTAAACGTGTGCAGTTAATTTGCGTGTGTTTACCCCGGATCTAGGGGGTGCAAGCCAGGGTATCTGCCCCAGGCGCCACCTTCAAGGGGCGGCAAGTTTGAGCATGACACCTAAATCTAAAGAAGAAAGCCAAATTTTAGTATTTTTAATAAAAAAAGGTGTTTCCTATCTCCCATCCTAAAACAAAAAGCCAAAAATTATTAATACCATTTATTTTTTAACGTCTTAAAAATTGTCTAATGAAAAGTCACAATTGTTTGTAGAATTGTCTTTATTTCATGAACAACAACAAAGCATTTACAACTAAAACTCATAAAAACTCTGATCACACTACTTAACAAAATAGGAAATAAAATATGCTGTAAAAAGTTTTAATACTGTACTTAACAACATAAGATAAATACAAAACAAAACTGATGAAACAGATAAACTTGGTAATGTGCCTAAAAAAGTAGTAGTAAGAACATAAAAATAGCTAACATCGTTTTTAAGTTTATTAACAAATCAATAAATTATCCTGCTAGTGTAAATGGCAATGATTGTATTTCGTCGCTTGGATTTTAAATATTTTTAATAGAAAAACTAACACACACACATGAGACCCACACCAAATGTATATCATCTCTTAGGCGTGTTCTGTTATTACCTCAGATCGATCTGACCGCTACGAAACCGTTCTTTATTTAAATCCGAAGGAGAGCGAAGAAATCTTTATCGTTCGTTTATAACATCTAGACGTATCCAATTGTCCTCGATTCAATCGAGGCATTTTGACGGAGGAGACAGATTAATCTTGCTTTGAGGTTAAGTTACAAATTTCCAACTGATTTGCACAGTTCTTACACTTTCCCGAAAAGATGAGCTTGCAAGAAGTAGTAATTTTGACCCCGAAAAAAATATGTTGTTCTTGCAGAAAAGAGGAATATGTATTTATTTATTTATTTATTTACGGGCAAAACTCATTAACAAATTTACATTGTTACAAATAAATTAAATATGAACAATAATTAAGTAATAGTTATAAATTGCACATAAATAATCTAATGTTATCACATCACACATATCACAGTCCAAGACGCATGACATTTTTTATTTAAATAAATTAAAGAAGGAACTATAAAAGTCTTTGTCTACTCTATCCATTTATAGAATTCCTGTAATTGAAGAAAACCTGCCATAGTTGCTTCTATGAAAATCTACAGCAAGAAGAGAATGTTCTGTTGTGTTCCTTGGGGAACACGAAAATTAATTTTACCTAAAAGGCTTTGGTAATTGATGCTTTCATTAATTAATTTTAAGAGAGAAAAATATATCAGTTTTTATTTTGCGATCCGTCAGGGAGTCCAATCCCAGTCTATGCTTTCGAAGATCATAGGATTCTTGAGGAAAGTTAAACTTAAATGAAATAATCTTAGTGTACCTTTTCTGTACTCTCTCGAATTTGACGAAATTATCGTGCGAGTAAGTAAGCACCATTTCAAAATGATTAGGTTACTAGTTAACTAATTAGGAAATAGTTTTGTTTTGCCTTTGCATTATGACTAATGCAATTTAAATATACTAATTCGTTTTTGTTTTCATTTTAAAATTAGTTATGTCTTTTTAAAACAATCTAACTCAAAAACTAACTAAACAAACAACTGTAGTGCTTTGGTAATTGACACTGATAATAAGCAAACAATAAATACCAGCAAAGTAACAAAACGAGGTTATGTATTTTCATTTGGATTTATTTGTGTTCGTTAATTGCCGATCGCTCCGTCTCGTCTGAAATGACGTCAACAAAATCTCCTCGCATCTGAGAGGCAATTGCAGAACGCGCCTTTTATATCTTTAAAAATACTCAAGCTGAATTTACCTAATTTGGTATTTAAAATGTTGTGGGTTACGTGGAAATAAATTCTGATGTCGGCACTGTTGCCAGATTTACCAATTTTGTGCTACAAATATATTTTTGGATTTTTAAAATTCATTGCCTGATTTATTTTTAATGCAATTAATTGGGCAGATCCAATTTAGTCCCAAATTTTTCTAAAATTTGGTCTTTGTTAGTTGCTTAAACTAAACCCAGGAAATATAATAACAATTACTTAACCATAGATTTGTTCTCTGTCAAAATGGAAACCCTAAAAAGAAATGTTTAGTAAATGTTCAGTTTGGCATGTGCTTCTTTTTTGTTTTTTGTCTGCTGTTTATATATATATATTAGTTGTTAAGCCAATAGTTCTAAAATTGTTACTATTTGGACACATATCTCTGCAGTGTATATTTGAAATAAATAAATAATTAAATAAATACATAAAAATGTAATTTATGTATTTATGTATTTTGGTTTCCACATTTATAATTCTAAATACCCTGAATATTGCCGATTGAAGTAAAATTTTGAATATTTTGGTTTTGGACCAAGCCACCAGTTTTCCATAAATGCCGTTAAAAATTTATAAAATTTTGGGTTTATCTGTCCTCTTGTGACACTAGGTATCCTCAGACATACTGTATAACATTTTTGATTTTTTATTTTTTGGCGAAGAAATCTTGATGCATGGAAAAGATCTTTTTTTTTTAACCGTGGGAATAATTTGCTAAAAAGTTTAATTTTTCCTTTAAATAAAATTAAAAATACCGCTCACTTAATTAATAAAAAAAGGAAATAAAAATCATGAAAAAAGTAGGTTAGTGACATCCCTCGTTTTTAAGGAATCATAAATTTAACAGAGTGGAAGAATAAAATTAAATGCGAACAAAAGTCTTTTTATAATTTCTAATCTGACACTGGGAGATAAATTAAATAACTCAGTTTCCTTTAAGTAGAATCCGTAATTATTACGCCCTTATACCTTATTATTTTATTTAATTATCATAATTAACATTTACAGGCTACCCAAATTATTTTTTTATTGTAAAGGAGGACAATAAATTCCCGTTCACCTATGCAAATTTGAAAATTGTGACATGTCTGTAACATAAAGGTCCCTATAAAAACGGCATTGATTGCTTAAATCTATTGTTTATGTTAATGGGCGTAGATACCCGAAAGGTTGGATAAAGCCGCCCACCTAGAGTGAACAAGGACCCTTCCACATTTTTTACTATGAAGTTAATACATTTTTAAATTTAATTAATTATATAAATTGTTATTTAACATTTATAATAGGTCATAGACAGTCAGATTATTCTAAATAATAAAATTATGGGCATAGCACTTAAAGGACAACCTAACATAAAAAAATGTATTAAACACATTTTATAAAAAAAAATCAATAAATTACATTATTGTTCTTACTAACAGAATTTTATAATATCTACACAGCAAATGAAAAATTTTTGGTCTGGTGACACCTTGGCCGGAGCAATTTTCTCGGGCGGTCTTACCCGATTATGCATTTTTTTTAATTTGCCATTTGCTTTAAAAATTTACAAAACATCATATTTTAATGATGCATAATAAAATACAAACAATTGTCTACATTTTGACATATAGATAATGCAATTTAGTACTTATGTATCGTACTAATGTTTGTGTGTTGTTGCTGTAGTGGAAATCAGGTAGGTTAGGACTTTATCATAATTGTGTATATTGAGTGATAAATATCGAACAGACTAGGGGTTGCATCAAAGATTCAAATCCATAGAACCTCACAAGTGAGATTTCAGCGTACCCTGAAATTTTAGTACCTACTCTCAACAGAAGCCCAATCGATCAATAGAAACTCGACATGGGCATCAACCAATTTTCTGATTGGTCCGGTGCCAACTTTCGCTATCTGGTGGTCAGGGTAGGTACTAAAATATTACGGTACGCTAAAATCTCACTTGTCCATGTCCATGGATTTGTATTCTTTGGTTGCGTTTAGAAATTTTGACGGTGGACGGCGTTACCCGCTGGGCGGGGCTCCAGGACCTACCCAACAAGGTGTTTTATTATACAATTAGATCCTAAAGCTTTTTGTTTCCTTCTTACTTCTTAACCGTTCAGTATATTTTTATGGATCGATAACTTATGACCACGGTCTGAGTTTTATGACAGATTAATGACAGCTCTATTAGGGTGACAACGGCGCGGCGCCACGTTGGAAAATAAATTTAATAAAAGGAATGTCATATGGTACACCATTTTCAAGCTCCTGACGAGAACTTTGTAACTCTAGAACTTAAACCTTTACGTATTACAAAATGGCGGTAAATCTAAATGACTGATTTGGATGGTCATATTTTCGAAACTTGTTATTCGGTATTCGACTAAATACTTTTTTGGTTAGTGTTCAGGATTTTGTATTATGTATATCGTTTCTAAATGAATACTCGTTTTGAGTATTTGAATACCGAGATTTGATGTATTCGGAAACCAAAATGTCGTCTGGTGTCTTGCACCACTTCCACCACCTTGTAGGTATTTTGTTAATACTATACCTTTAAAATTTATAATAAAAGGATTATTAATATATTTTGCATCTTTTTACCATAAAAACTAAGTTGTATTTAAATGTTAATTACAGGTACTGCTTTTTTATATTAAGAGGAAATAGTCACAACATTAAGGTTCACAGATTCCTAAAGAAATTTAAGACGTCTTAAAGATTTTTTCATACTTACAATCTTTATCTAGTCGTTGTAATCTGTGCTTACCTAAAAAGAAAAATAATTATTATCATTAATTAAAAGTTAATACAGAGAGTTACAGAATGCGGTGTCTCAAGCGGTACCTAAACACATATTTTCGAAAAAAATGACTTAAGTGAAAACTTTATATTTTATTTGAATTAAGTAAGTAAAAATATAGCTTTTAGGCTTGTTAATTTTTCCCCATCTTGTTTAGGTGTTGAGCAAACAAAGTATAAAATTGACTTAATTGCATATGCCTGGACTATACAAGATACATACGAAAAATTTTCTTTTATAAATTTTTACTATTATTTTTTAAACAATAATAAAACATTTAAGACAAACACAATATTAAATAGAAGTAAATAACGAATTTTACCAAAATGCGAGTTTTTAAAATTTTTCCAATGTTTTTTGGGTGGACCAGGGTTATAAAATTAATTAAATTTTATCTTATTTCTCGAAAACTAAAGAAAATACAAAAAAAAACAAAAGCTTAAAGCAATGTATTTTTAGTTGCTTATTTAAAATAAAATATAAGATATTTAAAAAAGTCAGTGGCGTACATTCTTTTGTAAGAAATATTTGTTGAGGTACCGTTCAAAGTGCCATTGGATTAGAAAGATTTATTCAAAGTTGATCTTAGTAGGCTTTTTAGTTCTATAAATACCAATATTTAATTTTAATAAAATCGGATAAATAATATTAAAAAAACTAACAAAAACTTGTTTTTTTTTTAAGTTTAACACCCTGTTTCTTTTTAATATTGCTAGGAAAATTATAAAATTAATGTGATTTTTGTTATATAATATTAAGATATATGAAAAGTCTTTGAGTTAGTTAACAGCTGCACCGTACACCGGGTGTTTCTCACTTGTGGTTTCCGTACAATTTTTTTATCTTTTACGATAGAAAGATGTAATTTATGATATCGTTATATGACATAATTGTGAATTGATTGGATTTATTTACTTGTTTTTTTATTACGTCCGGTTTAACCGGAAATTACTGCTACTTTAAAGTTTTAAATGGCACCACCGGTATATTTTAACTAATTCCGATACCTACAATGATGTTTTTTTTTTTATATATCTGCTGCCAAAAATTTATTTTTTAAAATTCCGATCCAGAGTGCCATGATAAAGCAAAAACGATTTATTTTATTTTGATATGTATTCGGGATTTTGTACTGTAAATACCCTTTTTGATTCTCATAATCGAATACCGGGTGTTTCTTACTGGTGGTTTCCCCTATACCTTTTTTATCTTTTACGATAAAAAGTTGTACTTTAGTTAAGGAAAAACGATTTATTTTAAGTCAAGTAGCCATGGAAAAATAAAATTAACGGTCTTTTGTTTTTTACGACTTCTCAGGGCGGAGTCAAAGTTTGCAAAATCCTATTTATGGTCATAACTTATTTGTTTTAAATGAAACGAGGGTGGATTGTTAGCATATCCTATATCCTAAAAGAACATTTTATTTCGAATAATTTGGTACCACAACGAAGGTATTTCAAGTAACACTTTTTCTACAGAACACATAATAAACTAATGTTGTCATAAATCGATATTAATATTTAGTGTAAGGGTGATTCACGGTCGATGGTAGGTTAGACGTTTATGGAAAACGGAACGCAGAATTTTTCTGAAAATTTGGCATCTTACATTTTCTTACCTGTTCTATCGATCTAAAATATTTTCAGCATTGCGACGTTGCCGCTTCTATCAAAAAGTCCTAGAAACTTTATTTTTTAAATGGAACACCCCCTATATTAACAAGTTTTTATATTCGCCCTTTTATTATAAAACTTTTTTGTTAATATTGCCCTATACCTATCTCTATCGGTTTTTGAGATAAAAAATAATTTGTGTTAAATATGGTGCAAAACATGGCCCTAATTAAACTTAAGTAAATTAGTGCTCTCAATTCATGAAAAGTTGATGTTTTGGTGGTAGTTTAGACAGACACGATGTATTTAATTTACACCGGCAAATCGACTCCATATCATACAGGGCGTGCTAAAATTACTATTATTTCCGTTATTCTTAAAAGGAGTCAAAAGATCATTTTTTCAAATGAAACCCCTGTATATTACTCAATAAAATTAAAGATGAAGAAGAACGCTTTAAGATGACATATCATGTCCCTATACCCAAATCATCAAGATTTTATAATAAATCCGCTTTTTGTAAAAAAATATTTTTAAAGAATTTAATGTTAAGTAACCATGGAAATATCAAAGCTTATGACAGTTTGGTGACTTTGAATTGTATGAAATTATTTATTTTACACGGACAGTGTGATCAAAACATTGCCAGAAGTTGAAAAATATTTAACCAAATGTGTCCTGAATTAAGACCAATGAACGAGAGGAAGTTTGTATGACTACAAAATAATTAAATTAACATGTGAAAGTACAGAAAATAACATAATTAGGACGAATTAAAATAACAAAATTGTAAACAAAATAACAAATTTTTAAAATAAATGCTGAAAATGTCCATTACATTCTAAACATTTTAAAATGTGCTTTTGTACACGACTCGTGGTTGCTTTTTCAATTTGATGGGGATCCAGATCTTCAATACACCGCACTATTCGCCGTCGCAGTTCTTCTTTAGTAGGCACTGGAGTAATGTACACCCTTTCTTTTAAAACACCCAAAAAAAAGTCAAGCTGCGTGAAATCGGGTGATCTTGGTGGCCAATCCCATGGCCCCAAGCGCCTAAACCAACGATCGTCAAACATTTCGTAAAGTTCCCTGGAAACTTCCTGGGTACAATGAGCTGGCGTTCCGTCCAGTTGAAACCACGAATTCCTATATTCCTCTAAAGACAAAAACGGTAACAGTCTTCCTTAGTATTTTGAGATATCTCTGAGCATTGAGTGTGTCAGCATAAATAAAAAAGCTAATTTTATTCTTCTTAAAAATACAGAAAACATTTAGTTCAAATTTTTCTTGACACCCGATTTTTTATCACGTTTCATTTTGGAAGATTATTTTAAAGACTGTCAATAACTGTTTATAGGTTACTTATAAAAGTCACCAAAGTGTCATAAGCTTAATATTTGCAGGGTTACTTCAAATTAAATTTTTAAAAAATAATTTTTCACAAAAAAGCGGCTTATTAAGAAAACTTGATGATTTAGGTATAAGGACATGATATGTCATCTTAAACCGTTCTTCTTCATCTTTAATTTTTTGAGTAATATACAGGGGTTTCATTTGAAAAAATGATCTTTTGACCCCTTTTAAGAATAACGGAAATAATAGTAATTTTAGCACGCCCTGTATGATATGGAGTCGATTTCTCGGTGTAAATTAAATACATCGTGTCTGTCTAAACTACCACAAAAACATCAACTTTTCATGAATTGAGATCACTAATTTACTTAAGTTTAATTAGGGCCATGTTTTGGACCATATTTAACACAAATTATTTTTATCTCGAAAACCGATAGAGATAGGTATAGGGCAATAGTAACAAAAAAGTATTATAATAAAAGGGCGAATATAAAAACTTGTTAATATAAGGGGTGTTCCATTTAAAAAATAAAGTTTCTAGGACATTTTGATAAAAGCGGCAACGTCGCAATGCTGAAAATATTTTAGATCGATAGAACAGGTAAGAAAATGTAAGATGCTAAATTTTCAGAAAAATTCTATGTTCCGTTTTCCATAAACGTCTAACCTACCATCGACCGTGAATCTGTATTACCAAATTATTCGAAATAAAATATTTTTTGTAACGTGACGTCGTGGCGTTTTAAAGTTTAACGATTTACACAAGTTAGGGATATTGTGCACGATTTGACAACTTACGTACTCTGGGGGCTTGGAAATAAAACCCTAGTTATAACGTTCTAATCGCTTATGGCCTAAAATAACAAATATATGTATTAAATAAAACTAAAAATAGGTTACATATTTTATAACCAGTGGTAAGTAATTTTATTTCCTGGGGGATAATTAAATGTACAAGAATGTACAAAATATCTTACAGCGTCGTTTCATGTGTATTTTCTTAAAAGCACATATTTCCTAATTTCTTATTTATCTTCTTACTTAAACAAATGGCTGCATTGTTGCACGACATAAAAAAAACGTTTGCAACTAACAAACGCTACTTCCCAACCTTTACGTATAAAAACCCTTAAAACGTTGTTAAGCATTCCTGGGGGAAGGGGTAATTAACCCTTTACCCCCGCCGCTTTCCTTGTCTACGCCATTGTCTATAACTCAAAATTTATAAGTGTTTTTATTATTTTATTTAATTTATTATAGGATGCTAACTAGTCCTCCGCGTTCCATTTGAAAAAAAGGAGTTATGGCCATAAATAGGATCTTGAAAACTTCAATTTTGCCGTAAAAGTCCTAAAAAACTAAAGACAATTAATTTTATGTTTTTATGGCTACTTGAATTAAAATAAGTCGTTTTAGCTTAATCATGGCACTCTCTGGAGTAAAATTAAAAAAAAAATTGACAGCCAACATGTTAAAAATAGACATGCGAGGTGTCATTGTATTCTAAATGTTATATTATATTAAAATAAGTTAAAATATACCGGTTGTGTCATTTAAAATGTGAAAGTAATAGTCATTGCTGGTTAAAACGGAAGTTATAGGATAAAAGTAAATGGATTAATTAATCCACAATTATGTAAATTTATTTATTTTTTTATTTTACAGGGTAAAAAAGTTTTAAGGGGAACCACCTGTGAGAAACACTAGGTAAAACCAATACATTTAAAAGAGTTAAATGTTACAATAGAAGTTTGATAGGAAAACTTGGCGTAAGCAAAAATAATAAAAGTCCAAAATAGATAAATTTTCAAAGGAAGTGAACACGACTGCTACAATAATGTAAAAGGCACTCGCGACCTCACGTACGTTTCTGGCGTAAATCTTATTGCAAAGACTACAATATTTTATTCTCACTTGTTTTTAAAAGTTTTATATTTCAAAAATTCTGAAATAAGACTGTGTCCTAAAAGGTATTGACTCGTTTTTATTAAAAAATATGTCACCTTAGAGATATCTCTAAATTTAGCATACGGTTTTGTTGTATTATTATTGATATACGACATGTTGTATAATGTTTTATGTCTCCCCCGTGGCGCAGTGGACAAAGCTTTGATCTTCCAAGCCAAAGGTCACCGGTTCAAATCCCAGCAGGGAGGCATATTTAGGTAGTAGTTATTTAAATATAACGACCGTGGTGGCACTACCGCGTTGTCTAAAAGGTGCTGTGAAATGCATAACTGCATGTTTCAGTGCTTGGACAAAGTTGACGAAACAGGGGGAACGATGGGTTAAACATCCAATAACTCGACATCCACGGTATTCTGGTATTTGGGCATATGCCTTCGTAGTTTGAACGACAATGCATGTTTAGCTATGTAACGTCATTTCAAATCCAACATGGCGGAACACTCAAGATTGCGGACCAATTATTTTTAAAGTATCTCCACAATATGAGTATCTAATGAAAGGACTTGGTGAGACTCGAAAAATAAAGTAACGTTACTCTTAATCCAATATGGCAAACTTTTAAAAATGGCGGACTAGTGATTTTTAATGCACTCTTACACAATGGGTATCAAATAAATGGACTTGCTGAAAATAACTTAAAAAATAAAATGACGTTACTTCAAATCCAATATGTCGGACTTTTAAAAATGGTAGACTAGTTATTTTTAATGCAGCTCTACAATATGGGTATTAAATAAAAGGGCTTGCCAAGGGTAATTCAAAAAATAAAGTGACGAGGGATTCAATAGGGCGGAACACCCAAGATAACGGAGTAGTTAGTTTTTGCATTTCTACAATATTAATATTAAAATAAAACGGGTTGCTAAAAGTAACTCAAAAAATAAATTGACTCTCTTTTAAATGCATTATTGCAACAAAACGATTCCTAAAAACAATAAATTTTGTCTGTATACAAAATATTTATAAAACCTTTAATTAAACAATAAATTATAAATCTTTTTTTTTTACTTCTTGGCTATCAAATCTTAAAATGGCAGTAAAAACTACAATATTTGTACACCAGAACAGGACGTTGTAAAATTTAACGATTTACAGAAGTTAGGGATATTGTGCACGATTTGATAACATACGTACCCTGGGGGTTTAAAAATAAAACCTTAGTTATAACGTTTTAATCCCTACGGCCTAAAAATAAAAAAAAATATGTATTTAATAAGAAATAAAAATAGGTTATATATTCTATAACCAGTGGCGTAAATAATTCTATTTTCTGGGGGATAATTAAATGTACAATGTACAAGTATCTTACAGCGTTGTTTTATGTGTATTTTCTTAAAAGCACATTATTTCCAAATTTCTATTTATCTTCCTACTTAAAGATGTGGCTGTATTCTTCATGTTACAAAAAAAAAGGTTTGCAACTAAGAACCGCTACTTCACAACCTTCACGTGTAAGAACCTTGAAACGTTTTTATGATTCATTTGTGGGGAGTAGCGGTAATTAACCCTTTACCCCTCGCCCCTTTGCTTGTCTACGCCATTGTCTATAACTTAAAATTTATAAATGTTTTTATTATTTTTTTAAATTTGCAATCCAGATACTTTAAATGTCCCCGTACAGCCATTATAACATCGATCGGCTGTATTTTTTTAAATTTGTCGACGAAGGTATTTAACTTCTAACAATAAATGTTACAAATCAGATATGTCAGGACTTAAGGAAAAAGTCGCTTTCTAATATATTTTTAGCTGTCAGATTTGAAAACGCAGAAAAGTTCTTACTTTTAAAGTAGACCCTTTCTTTGGTAAAAGTTACGTCTTGGTAAATAAAAAGAAACTTTCCCTTTACTTTTTAAATTATGTTTAAGTTATTTTTTTGTTTTAGGGTAATGCGGGGCTAGTTGAGCATAGAGGTAAGTTGGGCAATCAAAATATCTCAAAAACTATCGACCGCACGCGAAAGCATTCAATAGCGCAAAAAAGGGGTTACGCGAGGGGAACTGATTGTGCAACTACTAGTGGTGACGCGGCGATCGAGAAAAGTATCCGTGCGCATTGTTTATTTTGTGATTAAAAAGTAAAATAATTGCAAGTCGGGAAATTTTATCTGTAATAGTTAAATGTATTCCGTTCTCAATCAGGTAAGTGTTAATCTTAAGTACATTTATTGCAGTTTTAATATGTATAAAGATTTTGAATACAATTCTAACCGGTTTTTTAATAAATTCACTTTTTCTTTAAAATTTCAGGTTGGGGTTAGTTGAGCTACAGTTGCCCAACTAACCCCACGGTTTTAGGCATAAAATGTTTTATTTTTTTCTTTTTAGGATACGGACTTATAACAGTAAAACATTAAAGTCTTCTCAAGATTTAAAAGAGGCTGCAACCCGAACTTTATACAAGCAACAAAGAAAACGAACTGACCTATCTAACTTATAAGTTTTCTCGTTGCTGTTTTATTAATAAGATTTGTTGTTTTGTCACTATAAGATTATATATATAAAAAGCAAATTGTCAAAATGTATTTTTATTGTAAACGTATCTAACATTCAAGCCATGATTTCACTATACTTTCCAAGTGCTCCACTAGCCCCATACTCTTGCTCAACTTACCCCACGTATGGGGTACGTTGGGCATACTTGACTATCTACATTAAAATAGATGTAGCTCCTAAATTCGACTTATTATAAAGAAACTACTATGGACACTATTAACAAGGAATAAGTTGCTAATCCATCAGTATGCGTTATAAGCCATTAAGGCTTATTTTTAAGGAGCTATAACCGATCGAGTGAAAAATTGCTCAACTAGCCCCGCCCTACCCTACTTCTCACAGTTCATTATATAAGTACCATTTTTTTTTAAGAAGTTGATCATTTATAATTAACTCTTAAATATTTGATACTTATTTATTTATTTGTTAATATTAATGTTTTTTAAAATAATTTTGATATACCGAGTGTCAACGAATTAATTAGACAAAAACTGCTAGAAAATTAAAACATCAATATATTACCGGGTATAAGTAAATGGTCTGAGCAGATAGGAGTTTTCACATATTTCACCTCTAGTTTAACAGGAAATGTCTCCAATTTTGAATTTTTAAATGGAAAATGTATATACTTTTCTGCAGTTCAAAGTACTTAACTAAAGATATTTATAGAAACCAACTTTTAACAATGTCTCTCCACCAATCTTTTATATTTAAGCAACTTTGAAGCCTCCAAAATACGTAAACCTACAAAGAAAGATATCTGCTGTGAAGCTAAACAAAATTTTAAGGTTTTGTTAAATTTTTGAAGAAGCGAAATTCTTAACTTAAATAAAAAAGATGTTTGATGTTGGGAAAAAGGGGATCGTTACAAAAATAATATCCAATTCGATTTGCCTAAAGGCAGATTTACCCTAAACAAAATGTTACTTTATCTACTGTTAAAGGTATATCGGATAAAAAGCAAGGGAAACGAAGATTTGTAAATAAGATGTCTAACAATTTTATTGTAAAGAAAAGGAAAATAAAATGCAAAAACTTTGATGTTAAAATGTAAAATTATAAAAATAATTTTACAATATTTACTAAATTAATTTACATTATATAATAATAACAATTAAGTTATTCTGGTCTGAATTTCAGGTAATTTTTGAAGTGTCGTAGAAAAAAAAGGTTATTGATATATTTACTATCTATTTTTTTTTTTTAAGGTATTTATTAACTCCACGTCCGTGCCTACCGGGTGGTGCAAAGCACCAGGGCGCAACGCATGTGAAAATGAAAGGCGAAAACTCAAAGAAAGGGCGGGCGGTAGTTACGAATGATTGTGGTTTTGAGAAAATGAGGTGGGGACCTTTTTTTTGTTTTGCTCTTCAAAAATAATAAAGGAATAAGATGTTAACGAATTTATTAAACCAGCCATAATTTTTAGAGTATTAGACCTCAAAACAGGACTTGGTGTAGGTACATGGTATAAGAAAGGGGACATATTTTTTACTTTCCAATCGCTTTCGGTTTTACCGAAAGTAGCACCAATTTTAAATTATTAAATGAAACACCCTGTATATTTTATCGTCGGATTCCTGAGGCAATTCTAAATTAGAATGTGACATTTTAAAAAGTTTTTGGACCTACTTTTTGGAGCCAATATTTATGTTGCATCTAGGTGGCCATGATTGGGCCTCAATTAATCTAAGGTCCAAAGGTAATGTTAGAAAGATACAAACGCGAAGTTTTAGTGACTAGCATAAAAGATAGGAATAAAACAAGTTGGCAAACTGATATTTTCGTGTCTAACTGTTATTTTTTGAAATGGCAACCCTTTTAGACAAACACTTCCTTAAAGAAGGCTTTTGACGTGTCCTGTTCAAAAGTTATGGAGGAGAGGACTTTTAAAATGTGCACTGTATGTCAAATTGTAGCTAAACTTCAAACGCTTGCAACTCTAAAATGATTTGGCCGATTTGTATACCAAAAATATTGGTGACTAGAGAATCAAAAGGCTTTTAAAACTAAGTGCTATATGATCCCCCCTTTCCATTTGAAAAAAGTTTCATGATTGTGTCCTCTTGGCACTAGGTCATGTAACTGAAATCATTTTTATGCCAAAAACTAGTTTAAGTGACACACCTTTACCTAAATTTTACCCGACCTCGATATTTTGCCCCATTTAAAAGATAAGGGGCAAGGACTTTTAACACCCTCACTGTATATAGTTAAAAGATATTTTTCCAAAAACATGTTTGTAAAATTCTAAGTTTTTTGAAAAGTTTAACACTGTTTATTGAAAACTTTGAATAATTTGCAGACCCATGTTTATATAAACCATTTTTTATAAAATTTGCTCATAAATAATCAATTTAAAAACACTTTGTATAAAATATCTATAGTATTTTTCAATTATTATTAAAATTAAGTAATATTCTTGTTTATTACTGAGCAAATTGGTAAAATTCTACCGCAATTAAAAACAGGCATTTAAAATTTCGTTTTAAAATTATCCTTACTATTTTCTTCTCAAATACCTAATTAGGTTTGTAAACTAATTCTGGCATTAATTAGACCTACAAATTTTTGCTATTGACTATTAATAATTAATAAGAAAATTGCCATGCAAAGTAAATATACTTAGGAAATATTTACCGCTTAAATTTGTATTTTGTAAATACTGATGCTGGCATGTTTTTTCTATGTAAAAATACATTAACTTTGTACTTAGATTAATAATAATTTTAAATTAAAGTAGTACGGCAGGATGAGGACAGAAAAATAAAATTCTTTTTTTCCTACGATTTGTCTGGGTCGCCATTTTATCAAGGACCTATAATTAAAAAAGACACATTACAAAACTATTTTGTTACATGGGCCTAGAATTTAAAACATCAGAAACATAAATTGTTTCTACGGGAAAAAGAAAACGAAATTACTACCACATCCAAAAAAGTAAGCAATTATATTCTTTTTAAAATTTTTTAAAAGAAGACAAAAATTGTCCAAAGTTGTTTTTACAGTTTAAAAGATTTCTTGCATGAAAGTTTTCTTGCTGCAATTTTCCGATCTGCACACGCGCACTTTGCAGCAATTTTTAAAAAGAGAAAAATGCACGTGCGCAGATCGAAAAATTTCAACAAGAAAATATTGTATGCCAGAAAACTTTTAAACTGTAAAAACAGCTTAAAAATTAATTTATTAAAAGAATTTGAGCCCCTAAAGAGAAATAATTTACCTGTTTTTTATATATTTTATTTTGTTTAATAATTATTTAACATAGAGACAATCATTTTGACATTTTTAAAAAGTTTTAGTTGCGGAACTTCTTCTTGCTTCAGAATACGACAATGCTTGTAAAGAATTTGGCACCCATGACATGCATGACACATTATGACCAGGGCCGGCGAGAGCCGCGCCGAGCCCGGTACAACTAAAGAGTTTTCCATTTTTAGCGCTCTATCTTTAAATGAAAATAAAATAAATTATGAAAATGATCTTGCAATGGCTGTCTTTTTATTTTAAAGCATATTTGATGACATTAAGCTTTAAAAATTATATCAGTTAAATGACCGCCGTGGTTTCGCTGAGTCATTCGAATCCTAGAGATCCAATTTTCGATGACATTTTGACACAAACTTGCCCAATCTTACCAATGGTGCGAGTTATGTTGGCCTTTAGGGCGGCAATCGGTTGTGGTTTGTCCGCATATACTCGAGATTTGATGTAGCCCCACAAGAAGAAATTCAACCGATTTAACTCACAGATCCTAGGTGGGAATACCATAAACGCGAAGGTGACGAAACGTTTGGCGAACCCAACACTGATTTTGATAATAAGTTTTAACGATTTCTAAGCGTTGTTCAATCGTGTAGCGTTACATAGTAAAATGTCACTACTGACTGAGTACTCCACCGAAATTTAACGGCTGTATCATTCTTGCCTTGGTCATGCGCTGGAAAACCCTTTACAAGTTACGGGCCCCCTTAAAAAAGTTAAAAAGTAAAAAAGGTCCTTACTTCCTCCAAAGTCATATTGTTTACTTAACTTCTAAAAATTACCCTTCTTAAATCTTTACTTCCAGACTCCATTATCCCGCCCCCCAATTCTGTCCGGGTCCCTGCAATCACTCCTGTCACCGGTTATTTGTACCGCCTTCAACGCCCTCTCGTCGAGCCTGATTGTGACTATAAGGTAAAGTAGATAAATAAATTAAGGTATCTTTTCGTATTCCCAACATTGTAAAAAATATAATTAAAGGTATTTTGATTGTAAAAATGCGTGCTTTACCTATCATAATAGTAAATGTCTATTATATCAGGTAGCGCGGCAGATTGTTATACCGGAGGATGCCTTGTGCCCGGTAAAGTACCTCAACCAAATCTAAACTCCGTATACAGGGCGGATAGTAAAAAACAAAAATATATCCATCAGAAATTGTCGAGCGCGTCAGATTCAGATAGGTTGAGTTAATTACATGCTAAACTAAAATGTATATTCCACCAATCTGACAAGTGGTCGCAAGAGTGACGCAAAGAAAGCGGAGGGCTACAAAGTTGTAAGAAAACGTCAATTTAACATTCCCAAACGTGGCTACTTTTTTTTTTGTTTTGGTTAGTTAATTTAAGAATAACAGAAAAATGTATATAAAGGGTGTATTTTTTTAAATTTTACTTTTTGTACGTACCATGTATATCTTAAGAGATAACAAAAATCTGATTACTGATTTTAAAAAGTACGGAAACTAACTTTATTAACCAATATTTTATTTATTTTTTATCATCAAAAATCAAAATTCGAAGGAAGATGTAAAAATTATACCTATATAAATTTAATTGTGTTGTATATAAAAAAATCCTTTTAGAATAGAGATACTGACATAAATAAAAAATGAAAATTATCAACAAAAGATGGGTCTTTAAAATTAAACACACTGGTAAAAATTGAGACGTTAAATTATTTCACAGGTTGTTTGAGAATTTGGGTAAAACACAACATTTTGCTCTCCCTGTATAACACCTAATTCTATAAAAAGTTTTACAATCTTCATAATAAATAATATTCTTGATGAAAGGAGCTACAACTGGACCAAAAGACAATTAAAATCTGCCAAAAAACCAAAAGTTATTTAAGATTAAATTTCACCAAAATTTTGTTGGTCCGGTTTTTTTTGTTCAGGAGTGTATATTCATATAAAGTTTTTTCATATTTTTTATTCTAGAATTAGTTCTTGAAGTTTGTCGGATAACTTGTAGAAATACCCTGTATTTGTACCTTCTGAACCTTGATTTTAATAATGCTGCCCCCTTTAATAAAAAAGTAAAACATTATTTAACCCCGTTTAACGTCTAATATTTAGAAAGACGTTGTGCCTAAAAGTGACTTTAAAGGTTCGGACATGCTTTTAACTTAAACGAAATGGCTTTTTACCCGAGGCATACCCTCTTTAACGAGTCTTCGTCTCATGATTTTGTTAGACATTAAAAATCATCATCACTTGGGCTAAAAATTACTCAACTGCTATTTTAAAGTTTTAAACAGATAATAGTATATTATATTAAAAGTGATATGAAAACCGGTCAACAAAAAATAAATCACAATTCTGTTTTTTGTGTATATTCAAAAGCCCATAACTTTTTTAACATTAGAGAATTATTAAGTTGCTTTATTAGGCTCGGAAATTATTACCGGCCTTATTTAAATAGTGATAATTTAGAGTTATTGCAAATCATGTTGATAGTGCCATTAACCTATGTTATTTTTACCTGTGGTCCTGGGAAAAAAATAACAGTTTTTTCTTAGACAAACTGCTTACAAAAGTAGGTATATTAAAAGCAATTTCGGCTTCTTTATTCTAACAATGTTGTCTCCTCTTATTAAAAAAGTCAAACCTTATTTTATTTTACTTTAGGGCTAATAATTTAGTAAAAATTGCTCTGTGCAGACTGACGGTAGAGTCGGAATACGCTTTTAATGTAAAAGGAATGACGTTTATCCCAAGGCATAACTTTTGAGGGGGATCCTAACGAATGTTTCTTTTTATACCCATTTCTTTTTACATGTAAAAAGTCTGTCTTACAAAAACTCAGCAATAATAAGTTTAATGCTTTTTTTTAATTTTATAAAGCTTAAATCACTTTCATAATAAATCGGGTTTTTACAATTAAATTTTTGAAAACTATATACACTGTGTCTACGTAAGTTGGCATCATATGGGAGGTCTGGCCAAAAATGTAAATTTTATTTCAGAATAAAGTACCTGTATTTTTGCAAATATCAAAAATTTTTATAAAGAAAATATGTTAGGAATTAAAAATTAGCTCTAAATGTACACTTTTGTTTATTTACAAAAAAACATATATTTTTGATTCTTTCATTCTGCGATTATGATGAAAATTTAGATTTGCACATTTGTGCACCACATTTCATAATTATAAATGTATTGGAACAGTTTCAAATACACTTTTTAAATATACTGTTATTAAAACAAGAAGAATTTATAATGCACTAGTGCAAAATCTTAAATTTTCTCGATTATTGCGGAAAAAAACATTTTTTTTTTTTTGAAAATAAACAATATTGCATATTTAGAACTAATTTTTAATTTTAAACATCTTTTCATAATAACAATTTGTGATATTAGCAAAAATACAGGTACTTTACGCTTAAGCAAAAATTAAATTTTTGGCCAAACCTCGTAGATAACTGACATAATTTGATATCTGATGATTGTATTTTAGGGTTTTGGACCATGCAGAACTTTTATAAAGAATAACCCTTTTTTCGTAAAATTACTTAATAAAAAGTTTTCTATATGTCAACACCAAGACACACTGTATTACAATTTTAAAGAAGATACCCCCAAGTTAAAGTTAATAGTTTTAATTTTTTTTTTTAATGTGTTTAAAGCATTATCTTTTTTCCGGATTAAAAATATTAGTAACAATAAGAGCAAACTTACTTTTAAAAATCGGTACAATTAATTATTTAACTTGCAAATCTTTAAGTATGTTAAAACAAAAAAATTTTGCATGACAGGCAATATGGATTCGTCACAAGAGATCTACAGCAGAGATTCTTTTCTTCGTATCACACAACTGGAACAAGTCTCTCGAGTTTCTTGAGGAATTTTCCAATATTAATTAGATGAATTAAGTAGATACAATCAGCTGTTTCTAAGATTCACTGGAAATTTTGTTATTTTCTGAACACTTATGATACATTTGGCCTTCATTCATCGGCTTCGTCTCAAAACAAAACATAACCCTTTTGCCTTGTTTGGGTTGTACAAATTTTCACAATATTTAAGCTGCAAATAATCAGTAAATATTAAATTATTGTTTTTTATATTTTTTCACTTGTAATAAACACGAAATAAATAATTAAAACCCAAAAAACGAAACAGCTGATTTTGACACTTCTGTTTAACCCGACTTACCCTGGCTTTAACCTGGGTCAGCAGGATCCAACCCGAGTTAAGGATACGATCATTTAATGAACATGGGTAGAGACTGGCCGATCCTTTTTGAACGGGTTTCATGGATCAGGTTAACCCAAGATCAATATTTAAAAAAGTGACCACACGACTCCGATAGTTGGCGGGGCAGTCCCGCTTTTTAAAGGAATGTCCGGCGTCCCGCCAATTTAAAAAAAAGTTTCCGATTTTTTAAAAAGAAAAGAACGTTTTTTTTTTTTTGCTCCTGAAAAAAAAAATGGGGTATAAAAGGTTATTTTTATATTAAAGATGCGTGATTTAAAAGGATGGGAATCTTTTTTGCTCTTCAAAAAAAAAAAAAAAAAAAAAAAAAAATGGGGAAAAACAAAAAATATCTATGTTATTTTACTTGTCTCGATTTTTCTAATTGAAATTGTGTGGTCACCTTAGCTTAGATAGATCCTGTAGATTGTTTCTCTTGATATATCCAGAGCATTCAATCAGGTCTGGCATGACGAGCTCCTCAATAAAGTTCCCTCCTGTTTCCTTATAACTAAACTGTGTTCTTGGCTTTTACTTTTGCCTAGCTTTTACGAACATTTATACCGCTTTAACTTAGCCTGTCAATTTTGACATGTTTCGGGTATCAGACTGAAAAACGCGTCACTTTTCACCACGGGCGCATTCAGAACGACACAGCCGCTTAGCACAAATCTATTATTATGCAAAAACTCACTTCGTGACATTGGACAGACTTCACTAGGTCATAATTTAGCTTGACCAAAATGCATAAAAGCCAGAAAGAAAGCTTATACTCGCAATTCAGAAAGTTAAAAAGACAATGATAAATGCGGTTGCCTACATCGCACTGCATCATATGCGGTCATGTGTTTTGGCGACGGTGCAGGTCTTATTGAAATATATTATAATTAAATAAACTTGTTTTGTTTTTAAATTTGGATAGATTAGGTAACGTGTAATATGTTAACTAACAATGGGTTCAACTGTGTAAAAATACGTTTTACAATGTAAAGTGGGTGGTGCTTTGAAAAACGATTAGAAATAATAAAAAGGGCGTTTGAAAATTCGAAACCATGTGTGTGCTTTGAAACTATAACCACGGAACAAAAAGAATAGTTCCGATTACTTAGTACTCAAACAGACCAGCAATGACAGACGAAAAGAAGAAAACAGGTACTATCGATAAGAAAATGATTTAAAAACCATCATTGTTTTAAGCGGTTGTAAAAAGTGGTATTTTAATATTTAAATATTTTTCCAATGTATATTTTTATACATATTGTAAACACCCATTATAAAAAAAGTATACATTTTGAAAATTAAAAAAAAATACATTTTGGGCATTTTAAAAACAGGCATAAATTTTAATTAGGTTACTTAAGATTGGGATTTTTAGATACAAAACAAGTCGTGATATGTCAATTTTTAAGACAATAACTAGGTTAACAGTGTTGAACTAAAAACAAAGACCTACTAATTCTGTATTTAAGCTCAACACAATTTAGAAAAGAGGGTAGTCCTGACTGAAAAATACTGGGTGTTCCCATTGTCCACACACTTTAAGGGAAGGAAGGGGGATGTTTATTTTAGAAGTGTTATACCGGTAAAGTTGTAATTTTATTTGGTGCAAAATATAATTTTTATTTATTTGTTTAAAGTAAGTTTAAAGTGTCCAATACCCCATCCGAGCTACGCACCCTAGGCGACGTATTTGGTTAAAGAAAAATACGTTGTCACAATATTTTTTTGGCTAAGGTAGAAACATATCATTGTTAAAGTCTGTCCATAAAATAGTTTATGTTTACTGTATAAAAATATAACACGTTGTATAGCGAGGCACAATTAGTTGCTCACAAAATTTGACCCACCTAAGAAAAAAGCCACAGGCCGCGCCTTATTACTGCTATAAAAAGTCAGAGCAAATAACAGTAAAAGAAATAAGCCGGTAGCTTAAAACAGCTATTTAATTAAATATGACTTTAAAAGTGGGTTTTTAATTTTAACAGTAATTTAAACACTTAATTTGCAAGATGGGATTTTATTTTTAAGTTCAGAATTATTTAAATAATTTTGGCTACAGGAGTTTCAACCTAATTAAAACTTTTACAATAGCCTTTCAACTAAGGCCCATTTTAAGTAATAAGAACATTTAACAGATTAACTTTGGATTAAAAGGTCGCCGCACTTGTGGTTTTAGTGAAAATAGAGTAATTTTTAAATACTATACAAACAGTCGGTAAATTTTAAATTATTAAGATAGAAGACAACATTAAATAAAACATGTCCAGCACTTAAATTGTGTGATGTTAATTAAAAGTTACTTTGGTACAATTTTGGCGATTACAAAAAGTGCGATGTAGGCAACCGCATTTATATTGTCTTTTAACTTTCTGAATTGCGAGTATAGGCTTTCTTTTTTCGCTTTTATGCATTTTGGTCAAGCTAAATTATGACCCAGTAAAGTCTGTCCAATCTCGCGAAGGGAGTTTTTGCAATCTATTATTAGATTAGTGCTTTTTTCTAAAAACTGTTATTATTTTTTAATTATATTATGAATTAGTTGGGTCATTGACCAAATGACCTTATGAATCAGCCGCGCCTGGCAGTAATTGTTTAGTAGGTGGGCCCCAATTTTATTTTTGCCTCTTTATTTTAATTATTTACGCTTTTATTAGCTTCACTTGTATGCATATAACTCTCTTTTGGACTAAAAGCAAGTGGCTTATAATATTACCGTTAGTATATCCCACCACTTTAAATGCGTTCGTTGGTTGAGCGTGTTAAGGTGCGGTTCTTCGCTGACTTCAGATTCACTGGTCGTGGGTCCTATCCCATCCATGCTAAGTTTTTTTTCTTTGACAATAAATCGAACCTAAAAGTGGCAAATAAATATAGGGTGTCCGCAGGTGTTTTCTTTTTTACCACCCTTTCGTGGTCATCCCACCCAGGTTTCGACTGTCGCCACCCCTAGCTGGTGCACTGCAGCCTTAAAGCTTATTGTGCCCTGACCCCTACTCCTTCTTATTCACACACCATTCATTCGATAACTTGTCTGCTGGTTAATGGTACACAGAAAAATAGGAGATTTATTATGCCAAAATATTAAGATTAAACCACACATACCAATATCCAAAAGTTGATAAAAGAAAGATACAGGGTGTCAAATAAAAAAAAATATATTTTTTTATTTCGATAATTTTTATACGTAATAAATATTTTAATAAAACTTGGTATCTAGGAGTCTTTTGACATCAGCTATTTAGATCTGATAATAGTTTTTATGTGTAAACCAAAGGGTGCTACACTCTTTGTACCATCTAATTAACCAGTAAACTTCTCTATGGTTTCTACACAAAAAAGGTATACTTTGTAAGAATGGTCCTGAGCAGCCGTTTTTGAGATAGTTGAATTTAACTGGTTTAATGTGGTTTAGTGCAACCAAAAAATGCCTTTAAAAAACAGCGTATTAGTCATAACTAGAACTTTCTCATAATAAATGAATGATTTAATGCATTCTTTTGTAATATAATTTTTGGTTGCACTAAAAACTTAAATGCAAATATCTTGAAAACGGTTGCTCTGAGCCATTCTTACAAAGTATACCTTTTTTAATGAAGAAAACATAGAAGAGTTTACTGGTTCACTTAGATGGTACATACAGAGTAGCACATAAAAATTGGGACGTTTTGGGGAAATCTAAACAGTGTAGCTTATGTCAAAAAAACCCTAGATACCGAGTTTTATTATAATATTTAAAACATATCAAAAATTACCGAAACAAATTAAAAACATTTTTTTCACTTTGACACCTTGTATCTTTCTTATTATCAACTTTTGCATATAGGTATGTTTGGTTAAATCTTAATATTTTGACATAAGGAATCTCTGGTTTTTCTGTGTACCAATAATTAACGGACAACCTGTATAGTTAAAAAAAAGTTGTAAAAGCGCATTAAATTTTCTTAAGCAATAGGAAACAGAAAAAAACTACTATTTTTGTAGAAAAGCGTGTCATATTTTTCGTATATCGACCGCTTTACGGTTGTCTAGAATAATACTTATTTTTTTTGTTCATATTATTTTAACATTATTTTAAATATTATTTTAATCTTTTTAGTTTATTGTGCTTTAAAAACGTGCTTTTTAGTTTCCTAAAACTATACGAGTATTAATTTTCACTAAATTTTATGTTAACTAAGCTGTTTATTCGTTTGTAAAATTATTCTACACACTAAAGAATATCAAGTTAAATAATTATACGCTGATTTAATCCAAGAAGTGTTAAGAAAACCGTGTGCTTGGAATTTTCCTTGCACAAATATTTCTCATTCCACATGGAAAACACTAAAATGACCTTCTTTAGAAATAAATGAAACTTGGATGTTACGTCAGTAAGCGTCATAATTCTTCACCCCACCAGTTTTAACTGATATGCCTTGTCGCGAAAAGAGTCAATAAATACTCATCCTCTACTTATGAGCGGCCAAGTTTTACAGAGCACAGACACCTTTATTCTTGTGGGCGTCACATTTGAAAGTAATCTTAACTGGCATAAACACATTGTATCTATAGCCACGGCAGCTTCAAAAAAGCTGGGATTTCTCTCTCCAGCCAAAAAGTATTTTTCCCCCTCTAGTTTATATACTTTATATGTGTCCCAAATCCGACCTTTCTTGGAATATTGTTTTTATATCTGGTGCATGGCGTCCCCCTTAATCCTAAGCAGTTTTAATCCCATCCAAAGAAGAGCTATTCGTCTCATTAATGATCCCTCTCTTACAGAAAGGCTTCCCTCTCTCGCCCATCATCGGGTTGTGAGGGATTTATCGCTTTTATATAGGTACTTCAATGGCTTCTTCTCTGAAGAATTGTCCAGAATAGTTCCTTCACTCATGGTTTCTACTAGAGAAACTCGTGGTGCCGCGCGTATGCATCCTTATACGGTCCAACTGGACAGGCCCCAAACTTCCCTTTTATCTCTAGAGTTTCTAGAATGTGAAACCTGCTCCCGTGGAGGTCTTTCCTCCCCCAACCCCAAATCTTTAAGTATTCAAGTCACGTGTCAACAAGCTCCCTCTTACCTCGCTTAAGACACTCACGGTACGTTAGTATTTAGGCTTGTAGGGGGTTGTCTTTTTATGAGATTTTGTGATAGCAATAAAAGTCTGGGATCCAGTAAATTGAAATTTTATTGACGTGAATGATGAGCAAGGAGTACACTAGAAAGATAATACACAAATTTGTACCAACAAAACTACAAATAAAACTACAAACATCATGACAGTTATTACGTTTTAAGTTATATACATATTAAAAAAGATCTTAGTTAAAAAGATAATTTCTACCACCTACCTAGTACCAGGACACGTCCCAGTAATGATGATATATCAAAATTTGGAGATTACGCCCAAAAGGCTACTAGCGCACTGTGTTCTCTTCCCACGCCTTACACTGAAAAGAACGATTTTACTTCTCTGGTCTAAAACCTGAACATCCGAAAAAAATATCTAATAAGTTTTTGTCGTATTCAACCATAGGCGTGCGGATTTCTGGATCAGGCAGGTAGTTAATAATTACTGTAAAATACATGCAGTTTTTCTGGTACAGGCTTTTAGCCTTCGTGGTTTTTCCTCAGCTTAAAAAAAAGCACGAAGTTTCGGAAGGTTTTTATCTATTATTTTCAAGTGTTATTACTTGAAAGTGTTTGGAGATAGATACCATCCGACAAATCGTGAATCAGTTAAGCCATGTACAGGGTGTCCCATTTTGGTTGTCCCTTATGGGAAACTTGGAAAACATAAGAGATATTAAAAATCCGATACCCCATCCTCGAGCTCTTTTGTGGAGAAAACATTTATGGTAAAAACAGATCATCGCTATCGCGAAGCGTTTCAGAATACAGGGTGATTCTCGATTTTTCACTTTTTGAAAAGGTCCTGTAGCTTTGTTGTTATTACAGATACGAGAAAACTAATTGCACATTATAAAGACACTTTTTTCCGTAGAATCCAGTGGCGTAGCCAAAAAATTTTGAGCTGTCATTTTTGACATATGACCCAAACATGTTTTTTTATTAGGGACACCTTATAAATGATTAGGTAATTAAATTGCTTGTTTTTCTGATTAAAATAATATATTATAGTAGGTGGTTTAATAAATTTTTTACGTCAAATATTGGAAAAATTATGATTTTAAACGCATTGCGGCTTCTATCTGTTTTTAAATTGTTTTATATTTTTGTTTTAAAAGGAATCTGTCATCCCTTAGCTCAGGAGACATTTCCGTAGAAAAAAAAAAAAAAATAAATAAAAAAAAATTTATTAATTAATTTTTTGTTTTTTTCCTACGGAAATGTCTCCTGAGTTGAGGGATGGCAGTATTGTTTTAGAGAAAATATAAAACAATTTAAAAAACAGATAGAAGCCGCAATGCATCTGTAAAATCATAATTTTCCAATATTGACGTAAATTATTAAACCACCTACTATGATATATTATTTTAATCAGAAAAACAAGCAATTTAATTACCTAATCATTTATAGAGTGTCCCTATTAAAAAGGCATGTTTGGGTCATATGTCAAAAATGACAGCTCAAGTTCTGGCTACGCCACTAGTTCTACGGAAAAGTGTCTTGATAATGTGTAGCTAATTTTCTCGTATCTGACTAACAACAAAGCACAGGACCTTTTCAAAAGTGAAAAATCGAGAATCGCCTGCTATCTCTGAAACGCTTCGCGATAGCGATGATCTGTATTTTACCATAAATGTTTTCTCCAAGAAGTTCGAGGATGGGGTATCAGAATTTTAATATCTCTTATGGTCCAAGTTTCCCATAAGAGACAACCAAATGGGACACCTGTACAGACTTGGATACAATCGGGACAACATTGTCGGCCGACTTTATATTGTTAAAAAAATTTCAGCAACAAAGTTGGCCAACATTTGCAGATACAAGTGTTTCGCGTCCACACTAGTTTTAAAGCTCGTACAAACCTGCCGATGTTTTTATATTAAATGGAAAACAGGCGTCTTGCCGATTCCTTGGATGAAAACGCCACGGATGATGCCATGGCGTTTGCAACAAGTCGGCCGACCGATGTGCAACATTCAAGATACAGTCGACCAACAAATGTTTTCGCCGATTGTATCCAAGTCTGTACGTGGCTTTAAAAATAAGGACAATGCAAGTCCAAAAAAGTAGTATTATTGAAAACATTACACTGTCCACCACTTTCTAAGAAAATAAAAAAAAGTAAATATATTCTAAAAATTGATTTAAGGAACCGTTTTTAAAATGTTTAAAACAAAAAAACAAAAAAAAACACTTTTTGTATAGCCAGGTCAAAACTATAAAGTGTATTTTAAGATATAATGATACCTGTAAGAATGGTAAATTTTTATTTTTTTTTTTTTTTGAGTTTTTTAAATAACTTAATTTCATTAGTTTTTTCTAATTACCCTGTTAACTGCATTTACGTAAGTAGGAATAAAAACGGAAAAATACCCAACTTTTTTAAAAATTCGGTTACGAAAAGAAAAAAAATATATCCTTTATTTAGGAGAGTTGGAGAAGAGAAGTTTTAACAATAGAAGAGGTAAAAAGCAAGTTAATTAATTAGGCTTACATTTAACCTTTAATGTAAAGCACAAAGCTTTTTCAAGTCAGCCTTTTAAATATGAAGTACGAGCCGAAGCGCTAATGCACCTAAATGGAATATTCGTTGAAACTTCTGTTTACTATGAGGCAGTTTTGCTTTTCAATAAAAACAGGGTGTCTCACAATTACAGTAAAAAAATTAAGCGCTTAGTCATAAGTCAGTTTTAATGTTATTAATTAGAGTTGGGTCAAATACTAGAAACCTTGTAATCGAAAACGAATTTTAAATACCGTATTGTAAAATTTGAATTTGAGTATTCGAATACCCAGAAAAAAGAATTTAAATACGCTGTATTTGAATATCATAAATCAGATGTATAAATACTCTTTAAACATCAAAAAAAAAGTTCATCACCCCTAAACAAAACAAACTCACAAAATTTTCTGTTACTCTTCGCCTGAAAAATGTTCAAAAATTTCTTTATTGTTCCTTTTCTCCTTAATTAAAAAACTGAATTTTAATACCAGTATTTTAATATCAGAATTCGAATTCAGGACCTGATTAACGAAACATAAACGAAAAGCAGGTATTCCAATCCTCAAATCTGTATTCAAATACCAAAAGTGGCCAATCTAAGGGGGATTCAAATACCAAGTATTCGAATACTACCAAACTCCGTTATTAACTTAATATACACTTATATTCATAGTAAAAAAAATAACCTACCTTATTTTTGCTAACCGTATTCGTCGGAGTGGTTCAAACCGTATTTAAAAATGACGAAATAAATATTAGAATCAAGAAAATGCCTGTTTTTAAACCGTTGCATCACAGTCCAATAAGCTTTTAGGTTATGATTATAATTTTAATGTTTTAGCGTTAATATGTACTTTACTTTACACCGAATATAAAAGTTTTTCACTTGCCATTTACATCCATCTAAAAACTTTACAAAAAAAATGATGACAAAAATTTTTTAATGCCCGCCCAACAAAAATAACTATATTTTTTTTAACCATTGTCCGGAATGTATTTAAACACGGAAAAAATTTTTGAACCGTATTAACAACAAAAACGGCTTATTACTGACTTTTTGACTGATTTTTTGATGTACAGTGACGGAAATAAAATTTCATACACTTAGGTTAACATTTAATAAATATTAATTGTAGGTTATCAAAAGAAGAAAACATTGGCGTGTACTCGATCTTTCAAATATCTGGGTGACAATGTTTAACAAATATTGACCTTGTCAGAAAGAATTCTATAGTAAATTCATGAAACAGGCACTTACAGCGAGCAATTCTAATTTCGTTCTGCACCAGTTCAATTAAAATTCGAACCAACTTGGTACCAGGTTGCTCTTTGTAAGAGCAAGAGCAAAACAAGAGAAATGCGCATTGTCACCGAGTCCGGTTAAATTATCCCGTGAATAGGACATCAAGCTGAGCTTAATCTCTACGATCTGTTACAAAATTTAAACTTCCAAATAAACTTGTTGTCTCTTTAATTATTTTTTATATTATTATTTATTTGCAGTCTCCTAATTCACTTCCCTTGGTTTTTCTTTTAAAATAATATTAATTATGTCTCATAAAAATCAACTAGGTCACGAAAAGTAAAACAATATTATAATTGTTAGGTTAGGAGTTCCCTTCTGCGACACGGCCAAAAACAACGGTTCCAAAAAGCTTGAATTCCCCGAGTGTAAAGGTGCGTTTACACCAAACGAACAAAAAGATAGAGCTAGTACAAGAGCATTTCACGAAAGCTTGACTGCTGAACATTCGAACAAAATAATTTAAATTTTAGGTAAAATTTTAAACCTAATTTCCTAAAAGACTACAAAAACTATTTTAGTGCGGTTTTTGGCAAATTTGGACGCAAATATTAGTCTTTAAACTAACCTTTTATATACAAAGTGATAAATACGACGTTGTTTGTTTGGGAAATTTTGTTGTTCTGAAACTTTTTAGATAAAAGAAATTTTTTAATCTTTAAAATTTTATAATAATCAGATAATCATTTCTGACCAACAATTTTGGCAGATTTGATATTCCTCGTAAATCTGAAAATATGATGTTTTCTACTAAAAAAATGACGTTTTAGCGTTGTCACCCTGTATAACACCAAAACACTTTTATTCCTATAAGTTCCTACTGTTTGACGTTTTAAACAAGGAGCAATACCTTTTTAATGTTTTTAAAAACTTTTATACAGAGTGGACAAAAAGTAGATCTATGTGTAAGGATTTTTTTTATAATTCTTGTTTTCTCGTATGCCATAAACTACAAAATTAGCTTTTATAAACTCTAAAAGTAAAAATAGTAAACGTGGCAACGCGGCAAGTATCAGCAACAAATTGGGCATTCCCCAAAACCCCCAAGTAGTAAATATTGTAAGTTTTGAAGAAACCGGTTCTAAAATATGAAACAGGTTCCATACATTCCAACAATCTTTTATATCATATCCAAGCATTGAACAACCATACAACAAAAGCATTATTACGCAAACCAAGCAACGCAAATAAAAAATCAAAAATTTGATCCCTTTTGATTTTATTTTGATCCCTTTAATTAAAAAGAAATACTTTTGGAATTTATAAAAGTTAATTCTGTAGTTTATAGCATAACAAAAAACAAGAATTATGAAAAAACTTAGAAAATTTTGAAATATTTTCTTTTATACATAGATCTACTTTTGTCCACACTGTATAAAGGTTTTTAAAAAACTAGAAATATTTTACTTTTTGCTTATAACTTTAAACAGTAGGAGTTTATAGGATTAAAAGTCAGCGTTATACAGGGTGATAACGCTAAAATGTAACTCTTTTAGTAAAAAAATCATATCTTAAGATTTACAAAGAATATCAAACATTTGCTGAAACTGTTCGTCACAAATGATTATCTGAATATTAATTTTTTTGTTATACAGGGTGTAAAGATAATCAACACTATAGTGTAAGGGTTAGTCCGCCCCTGGCGAACTAATGAAGGCAAATGTTTTACAAAGGATATCATATTAAAGATTTCTTACTAGTATTTAAAATATTAAACAATTAATACATTATATCAAGAAGGTTCTATAAAAATTATTTAAGAAAAAACGATTTCCAGCGGCGTCCTTTAAAAGCACATATCTCTGTAAAAAAGGCTTTAGAATTTTTTTTATAGAAACTTGTCACATTACATTTATGTGTTTTATATAAATTCGAGCGATTGCCCACATATTCTTGGACACCCTGTATATGTAGGGAGCATGCACTGACAAACTTTTAGCGTTTACAAAATATCTAAGGTCTGCCGCTCACAAGCTCTTACTCTACAAGAACATTTAGAAAAAAATATAGATTTACTTATTATTACGGTTATAAAAAATTTAAAAAACCCGGCAAATCCTTTTTACATTATTTAATATTAACCAACTTTAAGCAGGAAAACTTTTAACAATAAGGCAAGTTGAATAACATAATTGGACTTAAGTATTTACCTTTACTGTAAATGGCAAAGTTTTTCCGAGAAAGATTTTCGAACATTAAATATTAACCAAAACGCTAATGGACCTTAATGGAATATTTTATAAGAGACAGTTTAATCCTTTCTAAAAACTACTTGTTTCTAAAATTTGTATTTTTTTAAACACAAATATAAGGTTATTAATAAACAAACTTCCCAAAGATTAATTTTAATGCATTTTACTTTTATTTCTTTAAATATGTTTTAACGCTAGAAGTAATATTCAAATTTTGTACAAAAATTTGTTTTCTAAATGTATTTTTCCATATACAGGGTGATGATTAAAAATCGATCACGGAACTTAAGGGGCAAAATAAGGGTAGAGCTTCATATATTTTTTTCGAAATGTCATTCGTTTTCGACAAAAATAAAAAAAAAACTTTTTTTTAATTTTAACACCCGTAGTTCAAAAAACTAAATCGTTTAGGACATATGTTTATATAAAAGTTTTTTTCTTATTTTTTGTCGTAGAATCGTTGGATTAGTTTGTCGGTTGAGTTACTGGACTTTCTTGTATGTATGTAGGTAATTTGATTGAAATTGATGAAAACTTTGATGTCAATTGGTGCCTAAACGGTGAGGTTTATCGACTTATAAAGAGTACCTTATTTTTTAAGTTTTGATCGTCTATAGAAATGGCGCCCCAGCTTTGCGATATTTGTCAAAATAAAAAAGTTATGATGTAAATAAATTTTAAGTTTTAGGTAAAGTGCCCTCTGGTGGTATTTAAAAAAACTAAGTCTTAAAATTTTAGAATCTGAAAGCTCAATTTGTTATTGCCAAGAAATATCAACTGGATTAGTTAAAAAATAAAATGCAATATGGCGAAAAAACCAAAATAAAATTGAACTTTGACGGTGTAAGTCGAAAACGAATGACATTTTTGAAAAAAAAATTATGAGCTCTACTTCCCTTATTTTGTCAGGTAGAATTTCGTGATCGATTTTTAGTCACCCTGTATATACTTTTTGGTTGCACAGGAAACACTTAAATACAAATATGTTAAAAATGGTTGCTCGGAGCCATTCTTACAAGGTACACCTTTTTTGTATAGAAAGCAAGGGGAAGGTCTACTGGTTTACATAGCTGGTACATAGCAGGTTAGGACCAAAAAGTTGGAACGTTTTAGAGAAATTTGAATAGTGTTTCAAACCCCCCCAGAGATTTCACAGAAAAATGATTATCCAATCTAACTGGCCTATGTCAAAAAACTCCTAGATGCCGAGATTTATGAAAATATTTAAAACGTATTAAAAATTGTCAAAATAAATTAAAAATATTTTTTTACTTTGACACCCTGTGTGTATATATTTTGGTAAAAAATCTGTGTTGCGTGCCATTAATAAGCGGACACTCCGTATATACCTTTAAGTTTTTGACTATGCAGAATTTTTATGAAGGATAGCTTAAACAAAAAAATTAAAAAGTTTTCCATATGACGCCAAATTTCGTAAACACAATGTATACAGGGTGTCCCGAAAGTCAACGATAATACTTAAGGGGCTGATAGAACAGCTTATAAGCATTCACAAAAACATCAAATGGCCTTAGTAAAAATCGTTGGTTTTCGAGATATTGGCAGTTGAAATTCGTTAAAATCGTCTTCCCCGATCGGATTTTTAATGTCACACCTAAATAAATTATTATTTTTAAATTGAAATTTTGCCTTTGCAGCACTAAATACCCATTTCATTAATTAAAGATCAACAATAAACTAAAAGTTCTCGCTGAAAATTTTTTAGTGTGTCTAGCGATTGACTTAACTATACCCCTTACTTTTTTATATTTGGTATTTGGAAAAAATGTATTTTCCATAAAAACTTAGGCTTTATCTAAAATATCAGAAGCATTTAATAAAAATCGCCATTTTGATATACAGGGTTTTTCAAAAGTGTGAAAATATTATAAAAGTGCCAATATCTCGAAAACAATGGATTTTTTACTTGGGTCATTTTATGTTTTTGTAAATGTTTATAAATTGTTTTACCAGCTTTTAATATTATCGTTCACTATCCGACACCCTGTATATATGTTTTTAATACTACTTAAGTTTAATTAGCATAAAATCATAAGAATTATAAGCATTGATTTCCTCCGTCGTCGTGCAGCTGTTTTATCTCAGGCAGGCAACTTTTTAAAAGGAAATTTCCACGAACGACCGCCAACTCTAGTCTATTGTTTCACTCGAGGGTTTTTCAGCATCAGCGGGAAAATTTTCGCAAAAGCTTGCATTTCGCTGTTTCTTTTCAATTAAGTGGCCATATAAGTGTGTTAAGCGAGGTTCCTTTTTTGCATGACTGCCTTCATTCTTTAATAAAATATTTAATTGTGTTGTCAAAGCCCTTAGACTAGAAAAACTAGATCTTTTTAATCACGCGTGCGCATAAGTTACATTAACCACGCAATCTTATGTTAAATAAACACTTTTTTTTTTAATAAACCGCCTAAAAAATAAATAAAACCAAAAATTTAAAAATAATTAATGACGATAGTACCCTTCACTCCACTTTTCAGGTTCCCAAACCAATCTCCCAACCCGACTTGGAAAGCAAACGCAGGGCGATGCAGATATCTCTTTCACAGGATCTCAATTTGATATTGGATTGGGGCGCCAAAAATCTCGTTCAATTTATTGCATCCCAAACACAGTCATGTTCCTTGTCGCGAAAAATCATCAAACACTCATCCTTTGCTTATGAGTGGCCAGGTTTTGCAGAGCAGGGGACACATTTAACCTTGTGGGCGTCACATTTGAGTGTAACCTTAACTGGCATAAAACACATTGTATCTATAGCCACCGCGGCTTCAAAAAGCTTGGATTCCTTTTCCGAGCCAAAAGTATTCTTCCTTCCACCTATACACTTTGTATTTGTCCCATTCGACTCTCTGGAATATTGTTCTCATGTTGGGGAATGGCATCCCTACTCTCAGCATTCTTGATGCCATTCAAAGAAGGGCTCTTCGTCTTAATGATCCTTTATTTACTCAAAGAATTTCTTTCTTCAATCGTCGAGCTGTGGAGATCTATCGCCTTCATAGATATTTTTACGGCTTCTGCCCGACGAATTATCCAGTATAGTCCCTCCTCTTTTTAGCTCCCAACAGAGAAACTCGTGGTGCCGCGCGTATGCATCCCCATACGGTTCACCTGACAGGCCCCGAACTTCCCATTTCGTTCGTTCTTTTATCCCTAGAGTTTCTTGTGGGACTGTGGAACCTACTGCCAGCGGAGGTCTTTTCCTTCCCTCCCAAATCTTTAAGTTTTTAAGTCCCGTGTTAACAAACTTCCTCTTACCCTGCTTAAGACACCCATGGTGCGTTAGTATTTAGGCTTTCAGCCTTCGTGGATTGTCCAAATATAAAAAAATAAAAATAAAAACAAATGAAGTCTCTGGACAAACCACGAAGGCTAAAAGCCTAAATACTAACGTACCGTGGGTGTCTTAAGCGAGGTAAGAGGGAGTTTGTTGACACGGGACTTAAATACTTGAAGATTTGGGGGAAGGAAAGACCTCCGCGGGCAGCAGGTTCCACAACCTAGAAACTCTAGGGATAAAAGAACGAACAAAGTGGGAAGTTCGGGGCCTCGTCCAGTTGGACCGTATAGGGATGCATACGCGCGGAACCACGAGTTTCTCTGTTGGGAACCGTAAGTGGAGGAACTATACTGGACAATTCTTCAGAGCAGAAGCCATGGAAGTACCTATAAAAAGCGATAAATCCCCCACAGCCCGACGATGTGCAAGAGAGGGAAGCCTTTCTGTAAGTGAAGGATCATTAATGAGACGAATAGCTCTTCTTTGAATAGAATCAAGAATGCTTAGGTTGTGGGGGACGCCATGCCCCAGATATGAGAACAATATTCCAAGGGAGGTCGGATTTGGGACACATATAAAGTGTATAAATTAGAAGGGGAAAATACTTTTGGCTCGAAAGAGAAATCCAAGCTTTTTGAAGCTGACGTGGCTATAGATACAATGTGTTTATGCCAGTTAAGGTTACTTTCAAATGTGACGCCCACAAGATTAAAGGTGTCTTTGCTCTGTAAAACTTGGCCGCTCATAAGTAGAGGATGAGTATTTGATGACTCTTTTCGCGACAAGGAACATGATTGTGTTTTGGATGCATTAAAATTGACGAGATTTTTAGCGCCCCAATCCAATATTAAATTAAGATCCTGCGAAAGAGATATCTGCATCGCTCTGCGTTTGTTTTCCAAGTCAGGTTTAGTAATGGGTTTAGGAACCTGAAAACTAGAGTGAAGGGTACTATCGTCAGCGAAACTATGAATGGAATTAGTTGTGGACGAGAGAAGGTCGTTGATGTGAAGAAGAAACAATGTTGGTGCCAGAACTGAGCCCTGAGGGACTCCAGCATTTACTTGGTGAAAGCTTGAAGAATGGCCGTCCACAATAACTGATATACGACGATCAGATAGGATAACTAGAGAGCCAAGTACAGAGTTTAGTTGAAAGACCATAGGAGGGAAGTTTATTAAGAAGTGCGGCATGCCAGACCTGGTCAAAAGCTTTGGATATATCAAGAGCAACGATCTGGGACTCACCTAGAAACTCAAGAGACTTATTCCAGCAGTGTGATACGAAGGAAAGAAGATCTGCTGTAGATCTTTGTGGCGAAATCCATACTGCCGGTCATGCAAAATTTTGTGTTTTTCTAAGTACTTAAGAATTTGTGAATTAATTAGTTTTTCCATTACTTTGCAAAGAACTGAGAGAATTGAAATTGGTCTATAGTTAGATGGAAGAGATTTAGATCCTTTCTTGGGAATAGGTTGAACACGTGCAGCTTTCCAGCTTTCCGGAAAGATACCTGTGTTGTAAGAAATTCGAAAGAGCCGAGTTAAGATTGGTGCAAGTTCTGGAGCACATTTTTTTAAAACGATTGCTGGTATGCCATCCAGCCCAGACGATTTCTTGGTGTTAAGGGAAGAAAGGATACGCTTAATGTGTTTTACCTTAAAAATAATATCGGGCATTTTATGAGGAACTGGGGTAACCGCTGGAATTGGATGATTTACGGGAGGGTCAAGGGTTGAATTGGCAGCAAATTGTTTAGCAAATAATTCTGCCTTTCCTTTAGCGGTAGAAACAATTTCATCTTCCAAAGCTAGTGGCGGAAAAGAACTGGTACAAAAATTCCTACTTATGTTTTTCGCAAAGGACCAGAAAGATTTGCTGCCATTTGAGCAAGAAAGAACTTTGTTTTTAATACGATTGTCGAAGGAGTCTTTGGCTTCAGAAATTGTTTGATTGTAGTAGTTTCTTGCTTCAATGCTGGCCTGTCGGTTTTCTGGACTAGGATCCTGTAGAAACTTTTTGTGAGCATGAACTTTAAAATTCTAGCTTTATCACAAGATTTGGAAAACCAGGGTTTGTTATTGGATTGTTTGGGGTTCTTGATGGTGTGTGGAATATAGGTTTCAATGCCCAATTGAATTGATTCCGTCAGTTGACTGCAAATTTCAGAAGGATCACCAGAAGAAAAGCAGATGGAATTCCAGGGGTAAGTGGCGAAGAAGTCCCTCAGGCCATCCCAGTCGGCTGAGTTGTAGTGCCATACGGTGCGTGGTGGCATGTATTCATTTACCTCGGGATGTGCAGGGTAAGATATAGTAACTAAGCCATGATCTGAGCGACCTAGGGAGCTGTGACAGATGTTTGATAGAGTTCGGGGTTGGTAGTAAGAAAGAGATCAAGGGGATTTGAACTATGATTTGGGACTCTAGGAAAGTAGGTGGGTTCCATAATAAGGTTGGTAAGAGAGTTACTGACTGCGAAGATTTCGGCTGCTCTGCCTTGGGGGTCCCAGTTTTTTGAAGAGCCCAGCCAATCCCTTATTATGGACATTGAAGTCGCCAAGCACGATTATTTCAGCCGATGGAAACCGAGAAGTTATGCTATCGATTCTAAAATTTTAAGACAAGAACTCTTTTTAAATACCGCCAGAGAGCACTTTACCTTAAACTTAAAATTTATTTACATCATAACTTTTATAGAAAATCCAAAACTTAAAAATAAGGTACTTTTTATTAAAGTCATAAACCTCACCGTTTAGGCACCAATAGACATCAAAGTTTTCATCAATTTTAATCAAATTACCTACATACATACAGGGTGTCCAGTAACTCAACCAACAAACTTACAAGATGCTACAACAAAAATAATAAAAAAATTCCTAATGTCTTAGTTTTTAAACTACAGGGTGTTAAAAATTAGAAAAAAAAGTCGGTAAAACTTAAAAAAAGAGTTTATTTTTTCGCATTTAGGTTTATTTTTGCTTTCTAATTTATTATTACTAAAGAATCTATTGAGTAGTCCGTTACTTTGTGACAGAATGTAAATAAAACACAAATTTTACTTTTGTTATTTTGTCACATATTATATATATATATATGTGACAAAAATAACAAAGTAAAATTTGTGTTTTATTACATTCTACGTTATTATTACTAATATTAAAATTCTATTTTATTTAGGTAAAAAGTAAATTTTACCCCAAGATTATTGATTCTAAATAGTGCATCCCCGATGTTTAAGCATACACCTACTAGAGGCCGCTTTACCGCATGAACAACGTACAGCAGAAAGAAAACAGTAGGTCTAGTACCTTTCGCTCGCGATCCTGACTGGCTTTTGGCGGGACCACCGCAAAAGTGCAATCTTTCAAATAAAAAGAACTTTTAAAATCGGTCCACAATTGACGGAGTAATCGAGTAACATACACAAAAAAACATACTGGCGAATTCCTCGAGAACCTCCTCGTTTTTGATTTTTACGTTAAAAATATTTGTAATTGGTTGTTGAAGTAACAATAAATAAAACTCGCAAATTTTACTTTGATGCGTATAAGAGGGCATGACAATGGCCTGGTTTCCAAAATTTTACTGTCAAAAAGTTAAGCGTCGGCAATAATATTTTTGTCAAAAAGAAATGAATTTACACACTAGAACGCAGACAGTACGAGCGGAAAGTGAGGTCAGTGCCAATGCTGTTAAAAGGCATGCTAATCTTTTTCCACTCCTTGATGCATATGAGAAAAAAATTAATTTAAGTTTCCCTTGTTTACACTCGCTAACTCGCTTATGACACTTCAGTTTAAAAGAAAAGCATGTCCTCTCACAGTTCATCTGTCCCAATACACTTTTTGACAATTGTCTAATAGGCGTTTCAGTTATTTATTCAGTTCATTGTATTTAGGTACCTATATAATAATTGGCATTTTCCATTATGTTGTTAATGATAGTTAATTGCAGTTATTTTTAACGGTTAGGTTAAAAAGGGAATTTGTATATATTTTTTTGGATTTAAAAATTTGACGTTTAGAAATATAACAATGAAGATAGATTTATGTTTCTACTTTTCTAGGACACCTTTAAAAAAAAATATGTTTCTAACAGTTGCGTTTTTCCGCACTTAAAGCTTAGATATCCGAACTTCGCTTTGGTCGTTAGTCTAACTGCTTTTGCGTGCGGAAAAAGTATTACTTTGAGCATTTGTTAGAAAATAACTATTTTTTCGGGTGATTGTTAGTATTTCAATTACCGAGTACACAGTGGCTTAGCGTAGGAAAAAACAGGCGTAGTGCGATGAGTCGAGTCATCCGCGAGGTCCCTTTTTTAATACACAGAAAATACTGGCGAACATATACCTGCTATTGAACGGTGATGTCACTTTATTTTCAAGGTTACTCTTAGCAAACCCTTTCATTTGGTAACCCTATAGATGCTTTAAAAACTAGTCCGCCATCATGGGTGATCCGTCACATAGCAGCTAACCATGCAATCGTCATCCCAAAATAAAAATAAAGTGTATACAGAACTCTACGTTCCATCTGCTTTCTTTTTATTTTGCAGCCAGTAAATCAGCATCTCAAATAAATATTTTAAAGCAGCTCTTTGTCTTACTCTTAATTAAAGGTTTATCAGCAGCACCAGCTGAAAGCTTAGGAGTTTGCAGTTTCCTTTGCAATTCAAAGTGGCCTATAGAAACGTATTAAGCACAATTAATTTTTTGCTTGACTGACTCTTTCCCTCGAATAAAAGATATAATTGTGTTGTCACAGTCGTTAAGAACTTTACACAGTTAAACAAGATACTGACAGACAATTAAAATGACTTTTTATTTTTTTAAACGAAAACCGATGGTTAGTACGAAAAATATCAAGTAACCAAATTAATTTTAATAAACATAGGTATTTTAAAAATATTATTGATCTGAAAAATAAGCAGTGGCGTATTATTTTCTTCCTGAAAAACAAAGTCAATACAAATAAAAGTTTGAAGGCCACTGGTAACAATTATTTAAAAACTTTTACAGAAAAAAATGTGAAGTAATGGTCAAAAGAAGTTCACCAAATTTTGTCAAAATATTTCTAGTGCTTAAAATAAGCACCCTGTAAAAACTTTTCCAATTTTCTTGAATTCTATACAGTCTTAGAAGGAACCAACTTAAAAATGACCCTTTATAAACAATACAACATTTTTACAATCCGGTTATTCAACATTTTAAAATAATGTAAAACTTTATTCTGTATTCAAAATATCATTGTTTTTTTTTTAGTTACGACCCCTTAAAATTACTTTTTATAATGCCTTTTTTTAATTTCTTGCTTACTTTTTACTAAAAAGTTAGGATAACCAAAAATTAAATTTAAAAAAATAATAAATTTACAACAGGATATATAAAGACACAGCCAAGCATAATTGTGAAAAGGCTGTTAAAAATATTATATAGCTAATTGTTGGTTGGCAAAACTTAAAATATTCTTATTTAAAACCTATTAAAGTATTTGTTGATGACATATTTACCACATAGTAGTAAGAGAGCTCACGATGCCGTTGTATGAGAATACAACGACGATGCTACACAAGCAGCAAGGTAACGTCATTATGACGTCAAACTTTAGTAATTTTTGGTCATAAGACGTCATCTGACCACAATTGTGACGTCATTTTAACGTCATTTTACTGGCGTGTTTTTGACGTCGTTGAAGCGACGTCTTTTCGACATCATTTTTTCGTCATACTAGCTCATAAAATGCTAGTGACGTTATGTTTAGAAAATCCGCCAAAATTATTTTGTGACATTATTTGATTCATGTCAAAATCCAACCGAAATATCATAGGACAGGAAAATAAGACTAATAATTTTATAAAATTGAAATAGGAAAAACTCTACCGATAGATGGCGCAATGGACCATAAACTACTACTTCGAGACCGGTCTGCGGTTGGTGATCTCAATTAGCTTTGAAAGAAATACCTTCGGCTGGTGTGAAAATCTGCACCTCCAGGTTGGACAGTGTTCCGAGAGATGCGCTCTTGCAGTGGAAGCTAATTGTAAGCAGTAAGGAGTTTTTTCCTATTTCAATTTCCAAATAAAATATCGTATCATTTTAGTTTGAAAAATGGTATATAGTTTATACTTTTTTATCGATGGGGAAAGCGGCTGTAGAGACACAAAAAGCAGTTTAAGAAATCATCACGTATCCCTATCCGTATCGGTATACGCTTGCGCAGAAGCGATACGTTAATTCCAATCCGTTACTCTTAACTTATTAATACGGCATACGTGGAAATTAGAAAAGAAGATTATTCATGACCATAAAATTTGACTAATCGATTAAGTGACAAGTAAGTTAAGAGCTAAAAATTAAAAGATTGGATCCAAAATTGCATCCATCGTTAAATTAAACCTGTAACAAGGAGCAGTTGAAACACAGTAAATTCACGACAAACACTGTGGGAAAAACTGTTGGGCCTCTGTTTGACATCTGTGAGGTTAGGATACAAACCCTGACCAAAATTGGTTTAGTTGGTTGCATAAAGAATTTTAAATTAGGTGCGTTACGTAAGTATTCTTTTAAGCCGTGCTTTTAACCTTTTTTTGATCGCTGACGTATTGTCTCTCGTTGCGTTTACGGATATGTACAAGTCTGGATATTATGATGTTGCTTTTTGTCTCTACTATGTCAAAAAAAAAACTGTTAATATTTAGGCCTGTGGAAATCGTTTGAATTGAATTATATATTTTTTGTTGTTTATTATTTAATTTAAAATTAAATTAAAACGGCCATGCACGGGACTGTCACAATGACGTTTATTTTTACAAATTTGTGGCCCTTCGTTTAATTTACTTTAATCTTAAATTGTCATATTAGTATATTGGTATGATATACATTGTTTAGCATGTAACTAACTTACCCTATTTTAATATGACGCGCTCGAAAATTTATGATGGATATATCGTTGTTTTTTACGATCGGCCCTGTATACAGGGTTCATATTTGGTGGACGTACTTAACCGGGTACAAGGTATCCTCTGGTATATTAATCTTTCGCGCTGTAGTAAATCCCGAAATTCCCTTTTGGGCTCCCCCAAAATAGCCCTTCTGTTAATTTTTATAACCCCTTTAGCGCCCCTTAGTTCGATATAGATTTTAGTCTTTCGGGCTATTCCTACCTTCTGTTAAAATTTTAAGTCAATACATGCAGGACCAAAGCATTGCCAGGTTTCCCTGCTTTTTTTTGACCTTCATTTTCTGGTCTATAAACATTCTTTGCTGAATTATTTTATTAAATTAATTTATACCTAACTTTAAATATTAAATTCTCTTAAACTTCTTTAATTTTATAAATATTTGTTTTCCTTTTATATAATAAGTTTGTTTCTATTCAATATATTAAAGAAACTTTGTCCAAATATATTCCTAAGAGATATAATTTTCATTAACATAAGGACAAGAACCTGCATTTGCCTGATTAAAATAGGTTTTATTATGAAGTTTTAGTTTGAGTTCATTATAAAATTAAATTCTAAAACATTAGCACTATAATTGCAAGTATATTAATTAAATGCATAATTTTGCAGCTTAGATTTTAAATACGTACACAATATTAATTCTATTTAAATAAATTCCTAATACAATCCCTTTTAGAATCACATAGGACCTGCTCTAAATTGTAAGGTTTAAATTTAGTAAAGTGTGAATGTGCATTAGGCTCTCCGCACATGAGTCGATGTCAATCTACGAAGACAAGATTCCACAACATTTTGACAGTATGTATGCATATTTACGTTTCAAGTAGTGACATCCGTATAGGAACGTAAGTTTGTAACTTACTTAGAGTGTACAAAGAAAATGTAAGTTATTAATTTTTATATTTAATAATGAATTATTGTTAAAATCCTTGCCGTCGAATAAAAAACACAAAAACCCTGGGTAAATCCATATCATTCTTGCTTGTTTTTATGAAGAAAATAAATTACTTAATTTAAGGTATTATTATAATTTTTGTAAAGTGTAAAAAAATTTGCATAAATAATTGTGTGTCTGAATAAAATTTTGTTATATTTTTTTGACCACGAAAGTTATTGCAAATAAATTTTATAAATGACTACTTGCTTAAAAATAAAAAATAAATATATGTTTATCAGCAAAAATTTGAGAGACACAAGGATACCTATGAATCATGTAAATAAAAAAAAAGGTTCTGTTACAGCAAAAAACGTTTTCTGTGTTTAAATTAACAAAGTATTATTTTTGTTGGTAAGTTCATTATAATCTTTTGTAGCCTAATAAAATAGGGTTTGTTAAATAAAGACACCCACGGTACGTTAGTTTAGGCTTTTAGCCTTCGTGGTTTGTCCAGAGATTAAAAAAAAAAAAAAAAACGTAGTTCAAACTAAGCAGATTGCGAATTGTGCTTCAACATGCGAATATGCACACAGCTATTTAAATCGCGTCATCGTCGCTGTTTTACCGACCCATGTGTGAAGAGCGTTACAGGAATCCAGAATAATATTGTACTTTTAGGAAAGTGCAGTGGTATACCATTTTTTGTTTTTAAAAAAAGTTGTAATAAATTACTCACGGACGACACTGACAAAAAATAGTTTTCTCAAAAATTTCTGCATTGGTAAAAAAGTTTATTTTATGAAAAACAATTCTTTTCTAAACTTACACTCCCTGTGGTTCCGAAAGTAAGTCGTATGTATGTACTTTTAGATTATGAAGCTTAAATTGTGCTCGACAGCTTTATGCCCAAGTGAAATTCCTGTTTGAGACCGAAAAATACCCCTTAGAGGCCGGATAATTGTGTTTCAGACGTTCCGGAATTTAAAAGTACATGAAAATACCACTGTTGCAATTGGGATGTTCAACAAACGATTTTCCGGCTCCAAAGGGGTCATTTTCCGGTCCCAAACAGGAAATTTCAACAAGCCAAAAACTTTTTGCGCATAAGGTCCAAAATTTAAAAGTAGGTACACGAACATATCACTCTTGTGATTGCTACGTCTGAATAACGATTTTTTGGCCCCTAAAGGGTAATTTGTCCGGTCCTAAACAGGAAATTTCTTTTGTGCATAAACATGCCAAGCACAATTTAAGCTACAGAATTTAAAAGTACATAAAAATCCCACTGTCGTGATTGCCTTGTCTGAAACACGATTTCACAGCCCCCAGGGGATCATTTTCCCGGTTTCAAACTGGGAATTTCCACAGACCAAAAGCTTTTTGCGCATAGTGTGAGGTCCAGAATTTACATGTACTTTAAAATATCACACTCTCCCGGCTCAAAACAGAAAATTTTAGTTAGCCGTGGACCTGTCAAGCACAAATACGGCATTGACTTCAGAATGCACCCTCGACCTCGCTTTATCCCGGAATCAGTATTTTAGGACCTACAGTGGGGCCAATTTCAGACGTGTAGAGTTATTTCTCAGCTCGGAATCAGATTCAGCGTCAAAAAATACATGGAAATACATATGTCTGACTCTTGTGTAAAAACTTTTTTTTGTGGGGCTGTGTTTATAATACAAAAAACCTTTTTTGCATTTAAAGACACAACAGGTTATTAATGTAAAATATTTAAAATATCTTGATTGTCTTAATTATGATTTTTTAAAGTATAAATTACATTCTCTGGGACTTAGAGGCTCTATATATGAGTGGTTGTGGTCTTACCTAATCAATAGAAAAATACTCGTAAAATTTTTAAATAATTAATCAAAAGAACCCTGTATTGATATTGGGGTTCCACAGGGTTCCGTGCTGGGGCCACCATTGTTCATTATTTATGTCGACGAATAATCTAATAATCTTACAGCTGCTAAAATAACAAAATATGCAGATGATATAAATGTTGAGAGAACTCTGGCTAAATTAAGGTCTTGGTGTAATTTTAATAACCTTACTTTTAACGAAAATAAAGCAAAGTTTCTGGTATTTTATAATAGGAAAACACCTAATATTCAGGGAATTATCCTAAAAAATGGATCTTACCTTCCAGTAAACATGAATACAAGTTTTTGGGACATTTGGTAAATGATGATTTGCGTTGGTATGGCCATATAGATTATATCATTAAAACAGTGAATAGGAAATATTTTGTAATTAGTCAACTAAAGTCGATTTTATCTGTAAATTATCTACTTAATATGTTTTATAGCTAGGTATATTGTCAGGTAAGCTACAACATTTTCTTATGGGGTTCATCAACTAATATCCAAAGAATTTTTATTAACCAAAAAAGAGTAGTTAAATTGATATTTGGTTTGCCGTATCAAGAAAGCTGTAAAGTAAGTGTTTTAGCCACGAAATAATAAATTATTATCGATGAAGTATAAGATTTAAAAAAATAGAAAAAAGCCTAATGTACACAAAAAGACGGGGACACTCGCTTCACGCCCTGGGGTCTGTCAGAGCGACTTTAAAAAGACACACAAAAGAGGACCACTAAAAAGGAAGACATTTAAGGAGAGATTAAGGAAAATGTAATGTACAATTAGGTTTCAGTACGTGATGCAATAATTTTAAAAATTATAAGAGATAAAAAGAAATATTATAGATTTAGATTGATGTTTTTTAAGAAGGAGTAGATAGCATTCATTACATCAACGTCGCTCGAAATTAAGACCTCTGGTAGCCAAATGGGAAGTTTAAAATTCTTGGATATTAGTATGTTTAGAAGAACTTTGGTTTCCTGGATATGTATTTGGCAATTAAAAAGATATGGTTTAAGTCTCCATATTCCCCGCATATACAAAGAGGATCTGGCTTCACTCCAATTTTATGAAGATGGCTAGGAAAACGCCCCATGGTTGGTTTTAATGCGACTTATTGTTGATACAACCCTTCATTGAGGATGGACATGTTAAATTGTTTTAATCACCTACCACGGGACATTGGGGAACTTACGTATTCTATATTTAAACGTACAATTAAGAATTATTTAGTAAAAAAGTGCTTTTACTCAGAGAATTTTTGGAAAGAAGACATGTTGATTGGACATAGTATATACTTTTTTTCTTTTAGCATAGTATCTCTGCACATATGTGTTTATTGTTTTTTTATCTATGATATCTGTAGACTAAATTTTTTATTTTTTTGTTTGTTAAATGACGACCACATTTAATATTGTTATTGGCTTTTATGTAATATAATAATTTGAATTTGAATTTGAATTTGATAACCATGGAATTAATGCAAAAAATTGTTTCTTATAAACAAAACAATGTCCCAATATTTTCAAGATATACCCAGTTATACAGTAAAAACTGTCCGTATATTTAATGAAGAGTAATTCTCTAACTCCCAAACCAATCTGAAAATGCAATATTAACAAACACAAGTTTGAAAAACACGTACTGAACATCAATCTCTCGGGTAAAGAATGGTTTGTTTAATTGCAAAACACTTTCACCGATTTTCCGATTACAAAATATGATACAACATTTTGTATCATATTTCTGAGTTGGGAATATACAGCGTCTTTTTAAAAGTTTTTACCAGATGGGTAACTTTTTAATTGCCCTTCTAAGGTTTGCACGAAATACAAAAGTTTCATTTCTTCCCTCCACATTTTTACGTGCACACAGCCACATCCAATCTATTTTCTAATTAGTCCTATAGGTAAAACATGTAGCACATGCATCTTCCTGGACAGTGGCGGCGAGTAAGTGGCTGCACGGGGGCCAATGCACCCATAGAGGTGAAATGTATGGGTGCAATGCACTCATATGAATAAACAACATTTTAACATTATTGTCCGTCAAAATATGTGGATGTAGGGGAGGACTTTTTTTTGCTCTTCAAGTTTTTATAAGGGAACAATAAAATATAGGTATTTTTAAATAAAAACTTTTTTTTGCTCTTTAAAATTTTTTGACACATGGCACCCATATAAAAACTTAAAACCCGCCGCGCCTGGTAATTGCCTGTAGAATTGTTTTTTTAAAGATATGGGATGTTCCATTTAAATTAGCAAAGTTAAAAGCACTTTTGGTAAAACCGGATGCGACAAATTAAATATAAAACAGCCGAAATCTGCATTCGATCTAAACATATATTTGAACATTTTAACATCGCCATCGTGTAACGCCTCTTAATAAAATGACAGGCTTTTTAATAATTTCGTGGACATCCGGTATAATTCACCTATTTATTTTTGTGTGCGATTTTATCCTATAAACAATCTTGAAGAATGGTAAATTGCCAAGGTTTAGATAAAAGCATAAAAGTTCTATGTTATAAAATGTGCTTTTATTACTATTCACGGAGATACTAGAGAGCACTTTGGGAAAAACAAACTTCCCCATAAATGAAATTGCTAGAAAAATGCGGTCATTGGTTGTTTTACGATCACATAAATAATTTGCTTTACCATTGGTAAATACTTTTTATGTAGGCGTTAAAAAAGAATTAAAAACATGTTTGAAATGACTATCTTTATTAGAAACCTAATAAATTTCTTATTAGTTACATTTTTTTAAGCAATTTTGTATGTTAGAAAAAAAAATCTTATTTTTAAAAGTTTTAAGTCTGTGTATTTTTAAAAGTTAGGCCATTAGGACCTAGCTTTCTTAATTTTTTTCTTTAAATCACAAGATTAACATACTCATACTCATACTCATACTCATACTCAATTTATTGATGTTAAAGACATAATTATGCTTACACAGGTCAAAAGTTTAAAAAAATATAAAATATCCTTATAATCTAAAATAAAAGTAAAATACAAATTAGCACAATCTTAAGATTATAACAAACTAACAATTAAATACACTCATATTTGTTATACAATAAAATACATAAAGCACATAATGACTCTACACTAAACTTAATATCACTAACATCATCAACAAAGATTAAAAAACAAACAAAATAAGATTAAAATTGAAAATTTAGGTATTCCTCAAGTGAATAAAATGCATTTGCGAGTAAAATCGTTTTAACCCTAACTTTAAAGTCCTTATACAAAAGGTTGCAAATGCTGCGAGGAAGCACATTATAAAATTTAATTGCCCAGTATCCCGGACCACTCTGACACCTCTTTAGCCTCCAGTATGGAATGACCAGGCTTTCTTTATATCTAGTATTATGATTGTGAACATCCCCGTGGCTTACAAGATAGGCCTCATTACTCTTAATATATAATAGATTGTCATAAATGTACTGACATGGAAAGGTTAACACTCCAAGACGTACAAATGAAGACCTGCAGTCATCCCGATATCCGAGACCAGCCAAGACTCTCACAGCTCTACGCTGCAGCGCAAAAATCCTTGCAGCCTCAGCAGAGTGACCCCAGGCAATCATAGCGTAAGTCATGTGCGAGTGGAATATGGCATAATATGCGGTTTTAAGTACCTCATGCGACACATTTCCTGTTAGGCTCCGCAGTACGAATACACTTCGACTTAGTTTTTGCATAGTTGGTCAACCTGTGGGCCCCACTGTAATTTCGAGTCCAGAACCACCCCCAGAAATGTCACACTCTCGTTCCCCTCGTTAATATCTCCGAAGTCCCTAAGTGAAAAAACCATTGATTTAGTTTTGTCTTGGTTGAGAAGTAACCTATTCTGCACAAACCAGTCTTCAGCCCTGTCCCTGGCCTCTAAGGAACCCGTCACTGCCGTCTGAAGAGTATCGGCCGCTGTTGAGATTGTGGTATCATCGGCGAAAAGGGTATACCTTTCAGAGATGCTTAGGTTTGGTAAATCGTTGATGTAAACTAGAAATAATATTGGGCCCAAAATTGAGCCCTGTGGGACTCCAATATTGACCAGTCTTTCCTCCGATGAAACCCCAGCCACTCTTACAACCTGACTTCTGTCAAAGAGATATGACTTCATCAGTTCGATACTCTCATCAGAAAAACCATACTTACCCAGCTTTTGGAGCAGGATTCCATGGTCGACGCAATCAAAGGCCTTGCTCAGATCGCACAGAACAACGGCATCAAATTTTAACTTGTGAAAAGACTCAATGACAAATGATATAAGATCTAATATTGCCAGCACTGTATTTTTATTTGCTCTAAACCCAAACTGACTTTCAGTAAAATAGTTGTTTATCTCAAAATAATCAATGATCTGCAGTGACATGCATTTTTCTAAAATCTTGGAGATAATTGGTAGGAGGGATATAGGCCTATAGTTTTCTGGCTGGTCCATGTCACCTTTTTTAAATATGGGAATTATCACTGCTCTTTTAAGAATGGACGGAAAGATGTTTTCTTCCAGGCAAAGGTTAATTAGCTTAGTAAGAGGCAATATGATAATATTCTTTATAGCCTTGATTACCCTAACATTCATCCCAAATATGTCTCTACTGTTTTTGTTCTTTAAGTTATCCATGATATCACGTACTTTGTTAAATGTTACCTGAGTAAATCTAAATTTTTGTATACATTTTTTGTCGCTTATATTATTTAATGGATCTTTAAATGTGGATGGAATTTTACCTGTGAGGTTCTGCGCTATACTCGAGAAATATTCATTAAAAGTAGATGGTGAAACATTTGGGTTTACATCAGAACTCTTAACCCCCTGTGCTTATTAATTATATCCCACATAGATCGAGCCGGATTACTTGAGGAACGTATAATATTATCATTTGATTTAATTTTTGCTTTTTGAATTTCTTTTTTATATTCTTTTTTAAAATCTTTATAAATATTATTAAGATAATCATTTTTATACTGGCACTTAAGGTCCTGTAAAAAACAAAGTTGTTCTCTCATTTGCCGTAACTCTTCAGTAAACCAACTGATTTTCTGGGCCTGGTCAGATCTGACTTTGTATTTTTTTTCTGGGAAAGATTCCACATATGCAGTTTCTAAAATATTCATAAATTTTGTAAACTTTTCCTCCACAGAAATATCCTTTTCACTTACAAAATTAAATTCACAATGAGACACCCGACCATAGAAGTCAAACAAGCCTTTTCTAGTTATTGGTCTACACATTAGATTACTAAAATTTACTTTGGTAAGCCTCTCACGGGTCACCAGCTCAACAGTCTGTCCCCTATGATCAGAAAACCCTAGGTCACGGACCTTAGCCGAGCATAGCCCTACCTCTGCATCCACAAGGATGTTATCTATACATTTCGCCCCTCTAGTGGGATGAAAAATGGTCTGTTTTAAATTAAAACTTTCAATAGTATCTAAGAATTTTTTAGTATTACTTTCATTTGTTAAAAAATCAATATTAAAATCTCCCAATATAACAGTTTGCTTACCAGAAGGTACAGAATCCAGTACGCCAACCATGGTATTTAAAAAGGTGTCAAAGTGCCCGGTTGGGCAACGGTATACAGTAAATACATTTATATTAAAATCATTTATACAAACACAACATATTTCTAAACACTTTTCTAAGTTAAATTGACTTACATTAATGACACTAACCTTAAAATTGTTCTTTACAAAGATTGCTGTTCCACCACCACAACAATTTACTCTTGCCGAAAAACTTGCCAGTTTGTATCCTTTTATGTTCACACACTTGATTTCGTCTGTTGTAAGCCAGTGTTCAGTTACACATAGTATATCAATGTCTTTATCAATAATATACGCCTCAAATTCCTCAGTTTTGTTACGGAGGGATTGTACATTGGCATGGAATAATGTTAGTGTTGCATTTCTCTCCCGTTCCTCATCTGGTAGGTGTGCGTCACCCTCCCATGCTTTGGAGGTTCAGAAAATGGTTTACTATTACATTGGGTGGCCAGAGCTCTGGACACAGAAACTTAGAGCGCTGCTCCAAAGGTACTGTCAGCTTGAAGGAGCTACGGTATTTTTCCCTTTTTGTATGGATTTTTCGCACTTGCTTGTGACATCAGGCATTTTCATTGAAAGATAGTCTAATACGTTTTGTTCAGTTGTTTCTGGTGCTAATCCTGAGAGAAACAAGAAAGCTACCTTTTTGAGCTGTTTTAAGTGGACAATCGTCACTTCTATTTGAACCTCTAAGAGGTTTAGGGCGTTGTGTTGGGCCAATTTGCTTCATTTTTTCTTGATTTTATGGATTGAACAACTTTCCACTCGTCGTCGTCAACAGTTGATTTATCCTTATTATGAATTTTGAGGTTAGGGTCAGGTGCATCGCTGACCTGTGACGCACCACGTTTTACGTTACTATCGACACTTTGAATAGTATCGACATCTAGTACCTCCATTATAACTTCGACCTAAATGATTTTTGGATTTTGGACTTCGACATTTTGGAGTAGTTTTTGTGATTGTTGGCAACGCTGGAGTTTTCCAGTTCCTTTACCGAAGTTTTGGTTTCCTTCCACCGAACCCGGGTCTGGAGACACTTCCTTTATGGTGAGGTGCTTTGTTTACTATTTTTTTGTCCAACTTTTCCATTCTTTTAATGATTTCTTTTTCCATTATTTCCATCTGCTTGGAGATTTTATCAAAGCCTGCTTGGTTTGCTTTTCGCTTTCCAGCTTGGCGATTTTAATTTTAGAGCTGTTATTTCTTCCATCTTTGTTCAAGAGAAGTTTGTTTGACTCTCTTCTTCTCTGACATTTTTGCACACCCTGAGCAAAGAATCAATCCTTTACTTCCACTAGTTACTTGTAGACCCGTTATTCTGAGGGCACATGATTGATGGTACCATCACCTGCACAGGTTATACATTTCACACCCGTTTTTCGACCGTACATTTTACAATATTTGCACTTTTTATTTTTCCGGCACGGACGCAACGTCTTCGTTATTGTTTTTTCATCCGTTTGGATACAGTACTGGAATTCTTTAGATGTGTTATTAGTAATTTCCCTAACAATTCTCCACGATGCTCTGGTCGGGTTCTGCGCATTTGTTAAGTAATTCTGATAATAGTTTTTTTAATTATTTTTAACTAAAATATTGTGATTTTTTTAGCCTTAATGTAATTTTCATTTGAAATAAGACCCGCTTTTTAAGCGAGTGTAAATTTTTAAGTCTGAGCTAGACTTTCTTATATCTGCGGACACCCAGGACCTTGTCATTCGCCGCTGTTGTCTTTTTAATGGAAAATGGATATTATAATAGAAAATAAAAACCTCATAAAATCGTTCAAAAGCGTCGTCTACATTATCAATCGACTCCAAAAATTTCCAGTCATGGTCCCCCAGATCTGCCCTAAAGCTATCTATTGAATCGCTTGAAAAGCTTCTTCTCTGTTCAAAGTTATCGCGCAAGTGTTCTACACTAAAAGGAACCGTAGCCACAACCGATCTATGATCTGATATTGTGTTGTCAATGACATCACATTCGACATCGCGGATATTGGTAAATAAAAGATCCAGAATACTATTTTCTCGTGTCGGCTTATTTACAGTGTTAGTCAAATTATACGATGCAAGCATATTAATTAACGCATTGTAATTATGCGTGTTTAATATTGGGTCAACATTAAAATCGCCTGTTAAAAGATGTTTGTTTTAGGTTTATATATAGAGTTTAACGCCGACTCTAATTTAGAGAGAAAAACGTCAAAATTGCCGGATCTATAACATACCAAAATGATATTTTTTCCTTCCCTGGACACTCATATCTCGCTCCACAGATCTCAATATCCTTCTCCTGGCAGTACTGGCTAAGATCAAGCGGTTCAGCATCTGTATCTTGATGACACCAGATGCCTACTCCCCTCCCCTCCGCAATCTCCTGGAAAAGCTAGAAATGTTATTAAAATCTGGAAAATTAATAGTATATACGGATTCTGGCCGAGACCATGTCTCTGTAAAACAAAGAAATTTAAAATTAAAATTACAATTTTGAAAATATTCTACACAAATAAGATTAATTTTGTCACAATTTAATGACTGACAGTTTAGCAGCAACAAATTAGGAAGTTGTCCGGTTATTTTTCTCTTCTTTCGTGGCCATACATCGGATTTCATGACCATCTCTCCAAGTTTTTGCAGATCAATTGTAACCTTATAAGAAACATAATGCTCTGGGTATTTGGAAAAATTCTCTTCATTAACTTTAACCTCGGAAACTTTGTTTTTAGGAAGTTTTCCACTTGATTACTTTTTAATTGACGGCTCTAATCTTGAGACGTATAAAAGAAACTTTTTAGGGTGCGGCCTTTAAAGAAAGTATTTTCAGTGTTGCCCACAATTTCTGGCTTTGGCTTAGATTTATTCTTCTTACGGACCACTGTAGACCACCGTTGTTTTGGGTTGATCTT
>JACEGR010006859.1:0-55871 GCA_014170235.1 Listronotus bonariensis | reverse complement strand
TTTTTAAATGACTAAGTAGGTATAATTTTTTTTAAACATTGCCATCACGTGACTTTTTGACGCAATGATCAACGACAAGTAAATTATATTCTTTCTTTGCCCATTCATCTTTCTCCATAAACATTAAACGACAATATAAACGAAAGCGATGTCGAAAAACTCTATTAGAAAGTCGTCAGTTAGTCACGTGATGACAATGTTTAAAAAAATAAATTATAGTATCCCTAGGTATATTTTATAAATAATATTTTTGTTCCTATTAATAATAAAATATGTGATTATCAATGTGTTTCTATTTTTTCTATAAAAAAAGTAAATTCCACCCTGTTCCGTTCAAATTTTATAGCAGGTAACACCTGGCTAAAGCGCCGGCCGACAATAGGGGACAAAAGGGTCGTTTATTGGCCTCAAGAAGTCAGAACGAAATAAGTATGAATGTACAATACTAAAATGTTTTATGGAGCAATAAATGACGTATAGTGTGTTACACATTATTGATGTGGAATTTATTAAAGGATCAAAATTTGTCAAAATATACAGGGTTTAAAAAACCAAACGATTTGACAATAAAAATTCTTCTTTTGAAACACCTTGTATAATTAAGTAGTACTCTCAATTAAAAAAAATGTATCCAAATAAACAATTTTTAATTTAAGTTCTTTTTGTATACGGTACAGGGTGACTTTGTAGGGTATAGCAAAAACTAAAAGAGATAAAACAAATCTGATTGCGCAATCTCGATTTCGATTTTGTAAACAATTTAGTGGTGAAACTAAATCATGGCTAACCTAATTCGTTTTGGAGATACAGAGTGTTTTTCAAATTTTGTCAATTTGGCCAGGCACTTGTAACTTGCTTAATATTAGAGGTAGAAAAAGAATGTAAATGGAAAAGTTTTAGGGATTTGTACGTAGAATTCAGTGGGGTACCTATATTTTTGATTGACTTTTATTTTAAAGTTATAACACAAAGTTGGGTTTTTAAAATAAAACACCCTATATATTTTATTATCAGTTAAAAGGTAATCTTAAAATCTATAAGAAATACTATATCTGATGTATGTGTTTTTATAGTTTCGGAAATATAGTCATCATCAAGATTTTTTTAACGAAACATATATAATATTATATTACCGTTGCAAGGATATTTTAAAGAGGTTTAAGAAAATACCACATTTTATATATTTATCTCTTAGTTTTGGAAATATGACCATATAAATATAAAAAATAGTAGATATACGCATTAAGATTTGAAAGTCAATATTTCCGAAACTATTGAAGGAAATCATTTTAAATTTTGTAAATTCTTAAAGGTTTTTAAAACGTCTTTTTAATGGTAATAAAATTTACAGGGTGTTTTATTTTTAAAACGCCATTTTATTATCGCATTCCTGACGATGGCTATATTTACGAAACTATGAAAAATTAAATATATCAAATTTGTTATATATATTTTTACGGCTTTTAAGGAGACCTTTTTATTGGTGATAAAATATACAGGATGTTCCTCAAAAAAAAACAACTTTGTGTTATAACTTAAAAATAAAAGTCAATGGAAAAAATATAGGTACGCCACTGAATTCTACGTAAAAATCCCTAAAACTTTTCTATTTACATTTTTTTCTATCTCTAATATTAAGCGAGTTACAAGTACCTGGCAAAATTGACAAAATTTGAAAAACACTCTGTATCTCCAAAACGAATCAAGTTAGCCTTGATTTACTTTCACCATTGAATTTGTTTTAAAAATTGAAATCGAGATTGCGCAATCAGATTCGATCTATCTCTTTTAGTTGAGAAAATGCGCCACCTTGTACTAGGACAAAGTTATTTCGTGCATAGAGCTGGGACACCCTAAACATAAAGCAATCAATATCCTATTTCTATTTTTACTCATTGTGGTAAAGCAATTTTTTTTTTTAATTAATGCGTTTCCTTAATTTACTATATTTTTCTGCTTGTTACACTTTCATGGCGATTTTACCCGGTAACAAAATGTAAAGTCGTTCATTAACATTATACCGGGTGCTCACGAAATTACTAGTAGGCCTGTCATTTTCTTAAAAGTGTTATACGATTTTAAGATTTTGGTCGGATGTATTGTTGAATAGGATGCAAATTACTAATGTTTCAGATTTTATGTGGCACATTCAGTTTAACCGAAGGAACTCTCAACTTTACTATTTTAAATTGAACACCCATATTTTTCCTAAAATCAATTCTACAGGCAATTTCAAGAAATTAAATATACCACATGTTACACCTATATTTATTAGTTTTTGAGAAAATGGCACTCGAAAATCTCATATTAACCGCCATTTTTATCGATTTATGAAAAAAATGTTGGTAGGAAAAGACTAATGCGATTTTTTACACATAATTTAATAAGCAATAAGTCTAATCATTGTAAAAATACAATTTCCGGTTTTACTGGAAGTGCCACAGAATTTGACTTTTGACATTAAATAACTTTAATAATTCAAATGAAAACCCCTACATTAGGCCTTAAATTTAAACCTAATACCTATTTCCTAATATTTTTGTTAATTATTTTATATCTCTAAACCTAATAGTTTTTAAGATATTAATAATTAAATGCTAGGCTGCCTTAAAAATAGCAAATATGCTTTTGAACGTTTCACTATTAATAACTTAAAAACTATTGGTTTTAGAGATAGGATATAATTTAGAAAAAAGATTAAGAAATAAGTGTTAAGTTTAAATTTAATACCTAAGGTAGTGGTTTCCATTTGAATTATTAAAGTTCTTTACTGCCGAAAGTCGATCTCTGTGGTAAAAATCGAATAAGACACTTTCGAACGCCATTTTTTCAAAAACTAATTAGGATAGGTTTGGCATGGGGTACATGTATTTTCTTGAAATTACCTGTAAAATAATTTTTTCACCAAATATATAGGGTTTTCCATCCTATCTAGCCATATATCAAAAAAAATTCAAAATCGTGTAACACTCAAGAAAACGACAGGCTTGATAGTAATCTCGTGGGCATAGGGAGATTGCTTTTGGTTTTGGTCTTCATACATAGTTAACCTTTAAATCAAAAGAAGCATATAAAGTTATGTACTTACTAACTTATCATTAAAATTTTCTCTCTTTTATCTGAGGACACTTACCTATTTTCCTTGCCTTGTTTTAATTAATTTAGAAGCCGCTTTTAACTGAAATAAAAAAACAAAAAAAATAAACATTTTTCATCTTAGCAACTTTTCTTTTCTGAAAACCAATCTGTTGTACAGTTTTTTACACAATTTTCGAACAAAGGCAAGCAATTTACAAACGACTTTTTCCGGTTTTCCGTACACGGCTTTTCCCAGATATTTCTCGCATTTTCATTTGTACAAAAGGATTTGTTTGCTAGAAAAAGTTATTTTGTCTCTAAATCTAGTTAAATTCTGTTTTGTGTCGCCTTCGATCTTGTAGTTTGGTAAAACGGTAGTGTAATAACTCTTACTTTAAAGCTTTTTTAAATTATTTTGTTTAGATTTAGTATTACTATATCTACCACTTCATAGTGTGTGTTTTTTTAATATTGATTGTTTCTCACATATAGGGTTCCCCACTATAACTTTTTTACCTTTTAAGATTTAAAAAAAACGAAGTTTGGTTGATGTATTCACTTGTTTTTTAGTACTTCCGGTTAAATAAATGCTTCTTTCAAAGTCTAAATGACGCCACTGGTAAATTTAAGCATGAATACAATGACACCTCAAATGTCATTTCTTGACCTTTCGGTTGTCAAAATTTATATTTTTTAAATTTAAATCTCGAGTCCCATAATTAAGCCATAATGGTTTATTTTAGGTCAAGTACCCATGAAAAAATAAAATTAATCGCCTTCTGTTTTAACTTCTCAGAGCAGAGTCCAAGTTCACAAAATCCTATTTATGGTCATAACTCCGTTATTTTTATGAAACGAGGTTGGCTCGTTAACATATGCTAAAGAAGCATTTTATTCCGAATAATTTGGTACCATATAGGCGGTATTTTAGAAAAGGTTTTTATCCAAAAATCATATATAAACCAACCATTAAATGATGATATCGATGGATGACAACATCCAATAACACCCACAAAAGGACTAAGTGCTCTGAAAATTTTAGCTTGTGACGTCACGTATTTGGGCCTATGCTATTTGGAACTAAGATATGGGTGGGACGCTTGCGGGTGGAAGGGTGATCGCCATCCCGGCGAAATTGGTTGCAGATTTGCCAGACTTCTACAATAGTAGCGCATATTAGAATACTCGTGATAAAACAGGGATGGCCGCATTTTAGTTAAATAATATTCAAATGAAAAATACATTTTAATTTATTATTTAATTAATTTTGAAATAAATAAAAATGTGTTCTTCACTGAAGTAACTATTTCTACTAAAATTATTAATGCCTTGTTCTTGCACTCACCCAAAATAATACTTTCCTTATTTTAGAGCCGGCAACAGCGCATCGCCTGACAAAACAAACGAATAGTTACATTCTTTTAAATTGGGAAGGTCAGTGCGGTATGACCTTATTGTTATCTCGTATTAGTGAAATGTCATAGAAAAAGATACAAATATAATCGAACCCCATTAATCGTGTCAATCGAAAGAGCAAAGCGAAATAATGTTAGTGCGAGAATTTGCTCTGAAGAACTGTTGTTTTTCCTGCATTTTCCTTAAATCGGAAGTATTTATGTGTTTTTAAGTGCCTGAAACTTGTACGTAACATTTCGTTATATATCTAGGCATAAAATTTATATTTGTAGCCGTATTTTTAGGAACGTAAAACTATATATTTCGGACTTCCAAAGTCTCAAAGACCTGTTGCTTTTCTGCCGGTTTGTTTACAATTAGAAGTTTTTGTTCGTGTTTAATTAATTAATGTTTTCTCTCGGCTTTGGCTAGGTTTGTGTTTTTTGTGTATTAGTTCTTAGTGTATAGTTATTATGCCTCAAAAGTGTTGTGTTCCTGGCTGTAGTGGAAACTATAAAAATGGACCCAAAGTTCATGTGTCCGGTTTTCCCAAGGACGTAAATTTACGGAAAAAGTGGCTAAAAGCTATACCCCGAGATAACTTTGAGCCCACAAACAACACGAAAGTCTGTGAAGCCCATTTTCCCGAAGGTAGTATAATCAAAAATACAACATTACAAGATTAAAAACTGAAATGTGACAGCTGTAAGGAAAATTTGGTGTATGATGAGAAATTTATTGTGGAGGACAATTTTGATCTCATTAATAAATTAAATCGTGGAGGACTTTTATAATTTCAAGAACGAGTAGTCAATATTTTATCTGTAACATACATAATATTTAATAAGTTAATAAATGAATTTGAGGATATATTTCTAGACACTTATAATAAAGATCTTTCATGATTCACTTAATTTTGGAATATTGTATAAAACAAAAACATGTCTCACATTTCGATTGGATGCGTTAATCATAATGCAAAAGACGTTTTAAAAATAATACTCAAAAGTATTTCCAACACCCTCTTAAAAAATTATTCTGCTAAAAATAACGATCATTTAAAAAAAGAAGTAAAAAACGAAAACTTGAAACATTAATGAAGTAAGCCAAATGACCTACTTACCTATACATGCAATAAATAGTTTCTATAATACATACCTATTTAGTTTGGAATCTGTTACCTTAAAAATTGAATGTATTTTCATTTTCTGTGTTCTATAATATACCTAATGTTGTTTCTATTATACCTAAACTGAAACCTAAACAAACACTAAAACACTATGTTGTGCTCTATATTAGGTAAATATTTTAAAATTCAAAGAAATTATAGGGAGTTTTTGATCTGGTCACATAAATTAAAATTAGTTTAGGGCTGAATAAACTTCTTCTTTTAACAAATACCACAGCCAAATGTTATTAAAATCGGATAGAGCATATTTAAGATATTATTAAAAAGCCGATTTTCTTTTTTAATATTTAACACCCTGTATCTTAGAAATAAAGCATTTTCGGACCTATGTTTATATGAACTTTTTTCATAAAAAAACGTTTCCTATCGACTGTCTAAGTTTGTAACGAAAAACCTGGTCCACCCTGTATATAAACACATATCCTGAATTTTGGCGGTAGGTATAGGGGACTTGAGAGTCTGCATTTTAATACTACACTTATACGTATGTGACTTAGTTTTAAACCAAAACTCAAGCATAACTATTTGGGATTTGTCAAAAAGTCTATCATATGATTAGCTTTCTTTAAAATAAGTTAACTGCTGATAGTTTTCATCAGTATTACTGTATGTGTCCCCTCATATGATTAAACTTTCGCGGCCCACATCGATGACGTCATACGAGAAGCACTAAGGCCTTTTACTTCAGGAATTTATTATGTACTCTCTAGAAAAGGTCCTACTCGAAATACGGCCCAGGAATCCGATTATTTGAAATAAAATGCTCTTTTAGGATATGCTTACAGAGCCACTCTCGTTCCATTAAAAAAAAAGGAGTTATGACCATAAAAATATTTTGCAAATTTTGACTTTGCCCCAAGAATTTATAAAAACAAAAGGCAATTAATTTTTACTTTTCCATACCCATTTGACCTAAAATAAACCGGTTTAGCTTAATCAAGGGACTAGCTTGAAATTTAAAAACATAAAATTTTGACAACTGAAATATTAAAAAAATACATGTGAGGTGTCATTGTCTTCAGAATGTCATATTCTATCTCAATAAAAGAAAATGTACAGGTCGGTGGTGTCATTTAAAATTTGAAAGTAGTACTCTTTTCCAGTTAACTTGAAAGTACTAAAAACAAATGAATACCATATTTCATGTTTTTATCTTAAAAGGTAACAAAGAGTTATCGTGGGAACGACCTGTGAGAAACATATATAACATTTACCTGAGTATTGCATATTATATTATCTAAGACGACATATTATACAGAGTGTTTCAGAATAAGATCCTGATCTTAAAGGGTGTAAATTCGTAGGTGATTTTAAAAAGACAAGTTTAAATAAACCCTTAAATAAAAATCGGTCTCCGACTCAAACAAAAAAAACATGTATAGCCTCATTTGTGTATCTAACTTGGAATATACTGTATCTGTATAAGTATTTTTTCATAAATGAGAGCGCAAATAAAATATTAATCTACAGGTCTGAACATTATTTCAAGAAATTAATATACTTTTCTTATTAAATTAATTCTATTTGAGGTATTTATGTATATATTACAAAGTAAAATAAATAGCATAGTTATAAAATAATAATAATTAACTATTTATTTCACACCTCTATTATGTCAATAATAATTTGCCTAAGCAACAAATGGGCATGACAGGGTGTAATGGAAATGGAGAATGACTACACAACTTTGGAATTTATCGATCACATTTCTAAACAGAATTACCTTCCCTCGGTTTAATAAATAATGCTGTTGATTTGACTCACTTTACAATTTATACATTATACTAGACAAATTTTTACCTGTAAAATACGTGTTAGTATATAATATATTCCTGTAAAATTTAAGTCAATAACTTATGCAAAAAAACAAATCAAACGAAAATATTAAATACTATTCCAAAAATTAAAAAAAAAACATGTGGTGTTTACACATAATTACCCATCTAATTGCTAACTTCAATTCGACGCGACGCCGACGTTTGCCTTGATACACTATTTTAACGAGAACTACGGGATAAACCTTTAACTTGAGTTATTAATTATAATAATTATTTGCTGTTTACTTTATTTCTTTATTTACCCAGTCACTGCATTTGGGCACCACAAAGTAACTTTCTTTAATAATACATACAATTCTAAGTAGAAAACTTTTATTTTCACTAAAATCCAGGGCCCTTTTCTTCTGATAAATAAAGTTGCTAGAGCCCTTAGCGATAGGCCACGTGATCGAATTATTTTTACGCCAATAGGTAGTTTAAGCGACACTCTCTTACCTAAATTTTATCCGATCTCGATATCTTGTTCCATTTGAAGTTAAGGGGAGATGACTTTTAAAACCACACTGTGGGTACAAATGGGAGTGTACTTCCAAACGCTTGTAACTATGAAACGACCCGGCCAATGACTAAGGGTACATCGTTATACCGGATCCGATTCAACCGATCGGATAAAACTTCCTAATCCGACAAAAAATTGCGATATACACGTTTCAGATTAGAGTAAGGGATTGAAAATGCCATAAGTCAATCCTGTTTTTCAAGCAATTTGAATTGAGTTCAGTCGAAGGGCACAGTATTAGGTTCAATGTTTAAAACAAAACGATAACAAGTAGAAGTAGAAGTAGAGGGATCGAAAAGCACTGGGCCATGTAACCAAAATTATTTGTGTGCAAGAAAGTAGTTTAGGTGACACACTTTTACCCAAATTTTACCCGATCTTGATATCTTGTCCGATTTAAATGATAATGGGAGAGCAGAGTTTTAATATCCTCTCAGTATAGATTTATAGGAGCGGCCTTATAATGTCCTGCTTTAAAAATTAATAAGACTGCCAAGTTTTAGAATTTTATTTATTTATATACTAGAAATATCGAACGTACTAAAACGTAAGGTAGAAATAAATTTTTCCCTATTCTGATATTATGCCATAAGTATTTTACGGTCATAATAGAAAGAAACTTTAAAAGAGGCACTAAAACGTTATTGGACGGCTCAGAACATGAGCAGTAATAAAGATTTTCTTTATTACCGCTGTGGCTCTTAAAAGTTTAATAACAATACAACCCACCACGTTGCTGCATGCTTAAAGACGTAGATCCATTTATTTTATATTATTTTTTTTGTCCAAGCGCACTAACTTTTTTTTCGACCTTTAATAAAACAAAATTGTTCTTACAACTAAGTCATAAAACGTCTAACGTAACATCATATATATTTTTGATCGTCAACCTAATGTACTGTTTTCGTTTCCGTCGGTTAGAGGATGAAAACATGCCGTTACCAACGTGATGGAAGAAATGGGACAGCAGAATGAATGTCTTTGATAGATCTAAATGAATAAATTATTAAATTACAAATTTATAGAATCACGAGAAGTCATGTGCTTGATGAGATATACAGAAACTAAGAAAATGCTTTCTTTCCGAGATACAGGGCGTTAAAGTTTTAAGAAAAAAATGGTATCATAACTTTCCTACCACTCCAGATATTTGCACAAAATTTGGTACACTTCTTTCGACCATCATATTACATTTTTGCTGTAAAAGATTTAAAAAAAATTGCCAGTGGCGTTCGAACACGATTTGTAATTAATATTTTTAAAGAAAAATATAGTACGCCATTGCTTTTTCCTCGAATCAATATATTATTTTAGAAATACTTATTTATTTTGGGGTTATCAAATCACAATGGCTCTTATATCAAGAAACCAAATTAACCCCAAAGTAAATTTGAATTTCCAAAATAATATTGGTTAAAAAAAAAGCAGTGGCGTACTATTTTTTCTTTAAAAAAATTAAATACAAATCTTGTTCGAACGCCACTGGTATTTTTTTAATTTACAGCAACAAAATATAAGGTTTTGGTAAAAAAAGTTCACCAAATTTTGTGCAAATATCTGGGGTAATAGATAAGTTATGATAAAAAGGCATTTTTTTTCTTAAAACTTTAACACTTTGTACTTCGGAAAAAGGCATTTTTCGACATAATTTTATTTGAAAATTTTTCTTAATATCTCGCATCTTATACAGTGTTAAAACAAAAATACCAACTTAAAAATAACCCTGTATACTATGAGGTCAGGCGGGGCAGTGCCCCGAGGCCCCCAAATTCAGAAGGCCCCTTGGATAGGGATGTCAAATTTTAAAATAACATAGATATATCGATAAATATCGTTTTGGCTAATATCGATATTTGAGACAGAAAAATATCGGTAAATTATCTAATATTACTTTTTCTTAAAGTGGGTAAATAAATACGGCCTAATAATAAAAATAACCTTGATACTTCAGTTTTTTTTAAAATCTTACTGTACAACAATTTTGACCGTTTTAAAAATTTAAGTAAAAAAATATGTTTTTAATTTTGACCTATTTACCACAAATATAAAAAATATTTGATATCAATGTATCGATATATCGAGAAGTTAAATATCGATGAAGATTATCGATATATATCGTTGCCATCCCTACCCTCGGACTCTTACTTACAAAGTATAAATTGGAGTGGTAAAAAGTACAGAATTGTAAATTTGTTGTAGAGGACAAGAATTAATTGATGTGTTTTATTTTGAAGGTAAAAGCTTGTTCTTTGATAGGGCCTTACCTAGCTACGCCCCTACATGTGCTATCAATATGAGTTTACGTGACGTGACAATATTAGGTTTTCGTTCTCACCCTTATCTATACTAATATTATAAAGAGGTAAAGTTTGTAATTTTGTTTCTTTGTAAGGGCTAATATTTGAAATACCGAACTGATCATAAACATTATTTTACTATTAGAAAGCTACACTATTCAGAAGTGTTATAGGCTATATTTTATTATGATTGAACAAAAAGATTAGAGAAAAATATAATTAACGCCCCGAAGTGGGCACGGGTCGGCAAGTACGCAATATGTTTTAAATAAAACGAGTTAAAGCGCGACTTGTACTAAGATTCTTAATTAAATAATAAATGGTTTCTTATAGAACAAAACACCATTTTAGCATGCCGCATATTTATCAGACGGTCTTTGTAACATTTTTCTATTCCCAGAACTCAAATTATATTATTAATTATCATACTACTTCGCTATGAAACAATTATTAAGCTTTATATGCATCCGAACTAAAAATTAGAAAATAATTTTTCATTACAAAGAGTTTGTCACTTCAGAATAAAAGCGTGAAGTGCATTTTACTATTTTTTTCATAACTTTTCCCTCATAGATATTTGCAAATAGAATAATTATAACATTTAATATATTAAGCACCCCACGCTTTTATTGGTTAGTGACAAACTCTTTGTAATGAAAATTATTTTCTAATTTTTAGTTCGGATTCATATAAAGCGTGTTTTTTAGTTTTTTAAACTATTATTTATTTTTCATTTTTTAGTTCGATATATCAATTAGTTTTTTAAAAATAAATGCTCCAGTTTATTCACTAAAAATCCTTCGCCATTTTGTCAAGAGTAGTATTAGGACACAGAGGATCTGTAAAGGAATTTATTTATCCTGGCGGTCCTAATCAGGATAACGGGATACTGTTTTTAAATTATTGCATTGTCATCGGTCCTTGATACGTGTGCAAAGTTTCAAAGAAATTGAATCGCTGGAAGTTGGTAAAAGTAGGCTTAAAGATTCCGTTACATACATAGATAGATAGATAGATAGATAGATACAACCCAAGCTAATAAAAGGTTGAAGGTTATTCCTAAGTCGGCCCATTAGGAACGTTTTAAAAATAAGAGGTAGCGGTGGAGGATGCATACTGCTTGTAATAAAAGATCTTTGGAATAAAATAAATGTTAAATAATAATTAAACCATCTTCGTTTGGCAGCTGCAATGAAGCAAATTTTGCACCAGAAATTTTATTTACCATTTCAAGTAGAAACCTAGTCAAATTATACTACCTAAACCTAAACAGTAAACTATTGAGATCTGCAGAAGAACAAAAGGACTTGGGTGTTACAGAGTTACGAACGTCATCTCAAAAACAGTTAAAATTGCTAAGATGGTCTATCTTATTTAGAAGACCGTTCGTGATCACAGACTTAAAATTATTGCAAAGCTCAATAAATTCCAAATAAGGCCGAAATTGGAATATACTCAGTATACATGGAGCCCATAACCTGTAAATGATATAACGCTTATTAAAAGTTACAATGACAGATTACTAAAATATTATCGGACTAAAACAGCTTAATCTATCAACTGACATAACAAAATGAGTCTAGCAAACTGAAAAGAGCAAAGAGGAGGCGCTTCAAAAGACAGGTGCAACAAACTGCAAAGATTTAACAACTTCATAACAAAACGGTAGGTGTACACTTCAAAGAGTGTGCAGGAAATTACTGTTATGTGGTATCTCTAAATATTATTCAGTTTAAAAATAGAGTGGAACGTGACTTAAGACCAATGGGATCAACAATAGTGCTCAGCCTTAAGGGGAGATTCCTTAGCCAAAAATAAGACAAAAATGTCATATGAACATGGGTCCGCAAATACGCCAGTGATTTGGCTTAAATTTGGGACATAAGATACATTTATTAGAAGGCATATTTTGACTATAAGAATTTGCTATATTTTTACCATGGGCGTACTTGTGGGGTAGACACAAACTATTTTCTAATTAAAACATGCACCGCCACTGATTTTAATAAATTTTGATAGCGCAATTAAAATACTTTACTAAATGCTTAACAAAACTTGTCTCTTAGCATTTTTCGAATTTCGTTTGGTTTTCGGGATATTTGCGATTTTAATACGGGCTGCAGCTACTGACCGCCACCTACGTTAAGCTATAAAACATCAAAGAAGGCTTTGAAAAAAAAAAACAATTGTTTTAAATTTGACAAATTGGCTATTGTATTACAACTATTGTTTTTATCATAAATTTTTTTCTAACTCATTATAAATGCCTTTTATTAATTATAGTTCGTCAGAGATAACAGATATGTTGTTAATTTATGGTGAAACCAGACAAAATTCAAGAGACGCCGTCAGACTTTATGCTGAGTGATACCCGCTACGAAGAGCCCTAGTAAAATCATTTTTGAGTACATCGTAAGGCGTTTAAGAGAAACTGGCTCTCTTAAACCTGTAAAAGCAAATTCCGGGCGTTCAAGATTTCGTCGTACAGTTCAAGCTGAAGAAGCAGTACTAAATTCGGTAGAACGTGATCCTAATATCAGTACCCGAATAATTTCAATGAACTAGGAAACATTTCTCAAGCTTCGGTAGTGCGAGTTTTGCAAGAACAACAACTAAAACCATATCATTTTACAAGGGTACAAGAATTTTTACCCAGGGATTATGGCCCTAGACAAGTATTTTGCCAATGGTTTCTCAATCAGCTGCAAAATGACCGGCGTTTTCTAAATATGTACTTTTTACTGACGAGGCATCTTTCACACGAAGAGGCATTATAAACTTTCATAATAATCATACATGGGCGGAAGAAAACCCTCACGCTTTGCAGACAACAAATTTCCAACATCAATTTTCTTTTAATATTTGGGCTGGAATTGTTGGAAATGAAATTATCGGACCTGTAGTTCTACCGAATAAATTAAATGGAGCGTCTTACCTCAATTTCTTAATAAACGAATTGCCCGATATTTTGCCACTTTATCTAAGAAACAATAACAGATTATAGTTCCAACATGACGGAGCACCACCACATTTTGCGGCTGAAGTAAGAAGATTTTTAAATGAAGCGTATGGTCCTCGCTGGATTGGTCGTGGAGGACCAGTCGCATGGCCACCGAGATCACCAGACATCAATCCCTTAGATTTTTATCTCTGGGAACATGTTAAAGAAATTGTTTACAAAAGAGTCGTGAATACGAGACAGAAATTGTTACAAAGGATAGAGGGGACATTTAAAAAAATAAGACAAAATCATACTATTTGCGCAAAAGTACGCAAATATTTAGGACGAAGACTAAGAGCATGCAACGAAGCTGAAGGAGAACATTTTCAGCATCTCATTTAGCCACTTTTTAAGTTAAATTGCAGCTTAGTTTTTCTTTTTTTTTTTTAATTAAAGCATTCTTTGATGATTTTTATAACTTAACGTAGATGGAGGTCAGTAGCTGCAGCCCGTATTAAAATCGCAAATATCCCGAAAACCAAACGAAATTCGAAAAATGCTAAGAGACAAGTTTTGTTACGCATTTAGTAAAGTATTTAATTGCGCTATCAAAATTTATTAAAACCAGTGGCGTACATGTTTTAATTAAAAAAATATTATGTGTCTACCTCACAAGTACGCCCCTGGTAAAAATATAGCAAATTCCTTATAGTCAAAATATGCCTACCAGTAAATGTACCTTATGGAATTTTATTTAATATCTGTGATAGACTTCAAATTAAATAGAATAAGTGTGGTGTGATGTACAGGGTGGGCCAAATTCGACGCTTTTGATAGGAAACGCATGTTTCCGTATGTTTTACAAAAAACTGACCCCCATTTGCGAGGCTCAAACTTCAAGCCAAACTTACTGGTGAAAACACCAACTCGCTATCTTGCGTCGTTTACTCGCTACAGCGTGTATCCTAATTTCTTGCGTTTTCTTTAATCCTTTATACTTTTTATTTTTAAATATTTTTAATTCTATAAAAACATGTCTACAACAACTTTTTTGGAAATTGCAGATACGATTTTAGACTTTTTTTAGGATTGTGCATTTTGATTTATTTATTTATTTTGGAAATTTTAAATGGAATGGTATACCTATTTGCGTTAATAAATTATTAATAAAAATGGTTTCCCGGCATTGCAGTCAATAAAAACAAAAGTTATACCAAGATGGTTTAAAGTAAGACATAATTACTTTTTCATGGCCTACTATCTAACCAATATCAGTCATAAATGACAAAATATGCAATATCTCAGAAACTGCTGAGAAGAAATATAAAGTGTAACATCATTTTTAAAACGGTAGTTTTTAACCATTTTAATAGTAAAAAAATATACAGGATGTTCCATTTAAAATTTCCAAAAATAAATAAATAAGTCAAAAATGTGCCACCATAGAAAAAACTAAAATCATATCTGCAATCCGCATAAGAAGTTGCAGTAGAAATGTTTTTACAGAATTAAAAAATATTTGAAAATTAAAAAGTTATAAAGGATAAAAGAAAACGCAAGAAATTAAGAAACACGCTGTAGCGAGTAAATGACTCAAGATAGCGAATTGCGGTTTTCACTAGTAAATTAAGCTTGAAATTTGAGCCTCGCAAATGGAGGTCAGCTTTTGTAAAACATACAGAAACATGAGTTTCCTATTAAAAGCGTCGAATTTGTACAGAGTGTCTCTAAAAGGTGCGGAAAAATCCTTCCTGAAGCTAAAATATGACGATTTGGTTCAACGTGGTCCAAAAATAGGTGATATTTGATAAATGTATTTTGTTTTTAATTAAAAATGTTGTTAATTATGTGTATTGTCACAATATTGGCTGAGGAAGGTTTTAGGTAATCAAACATTAGTTTTGCTATACAATTTATTGTAAACTTTAAAGGGTGCCTCTTGTGGTATCTTGTATGAATTAAAAACAAAATTGTTTGAGGTACTCTATAAGTAACTTTTAGATAATTTATTTTATTATTCTTTAAAAATTTTACATACAAAAGGTATATTTGGTAAAAGTTTATTTAAGCAATTGTTTTTGAGATATCTTGATTAAAAGAAGCTAGGTCTAAGCTGTGAAATGTGTTTCAGAACTAGGATTTAAACAAGTGTAAATAAGTCTATGTCCTAAATGGCCTATTTTTTAAGATATAGGATAATAAAGTTTTTAAAAAGGTTTTTTTCCTCCCTGTATCTCAAAAGTTAGGCCATTTGGAATATAGGTTTATTTTAACTTTTTCTGTTAAAATTACCTAAAAATTCACATTTAGAAGATAATATTTATTACTAAAATATCTTGTATAGCTTAGACCATACAGGAAGTACCTAATTTTTAAATCCAGATATCTCAAAAACATCTGCCTAAATTATTAAATTATCTTTTACCAAGTATACCTTTTTATGTAAAATATATTAAAATAATAATTTTTATCTAAAAGTTAAATACAAAGTGGCTCAATAAATGTATTTTGTTTTTAAGTTATGCAAAATACCGCAGGTGATGCCCTTAGTTAACAATAAAACTGATGGCAGATTTTGATTTATGACATTCCAAAACCCTCTTTGGCCAAATACTGTGGTCATCATCATCAATCATTATAAAAAAATATATTTATAAACAACTAAATCCAGATTAGGCTGTTGACACCGTGCATCTTCGAAAGAATTAAGTTATAATTTTAATTAATAAAAAATACTGTTAAACGGGTATCTACCTGTAAATAAAAATAAATATAAAAATATTTTTTTATGCTCTTGCCATAATAATTTCTGTAAAATATTTAATAGCTTGGAAATTATTTCTACTTCCATACTTACCTACGTGAGTTACACGTGTAAAACGAAATAACAATTTCGCTTAAAAAAGGATTACATATTGTGTGGGAAACAACCATTGTTTGTAAGAAATAATAGCACTTAAGCCCTTGCATTGTATTTTGTTTTATTTATGGCTTACATATGCATGTAGTGTGCGCGTATGCTTGTTTCGGAGGATAAAATAAATTCACCATAATTTCTGTTGTACGAGCATGTATGTTGCTGCAAAATGGTATAAATAATTTAATTAAAACGTGGTCTGATGCGAAAAATAAAAAGCTAATTTGAATTTCCGGAGAGTAAAGAAAAAGTCTACAGTTGGCGATAATTTTACTTAAAAGAAACTGTGTAGAATATAACTTCTTTAGTCCCTTGGCCAGTAATGAAATTGACTTCATGATGATAACACTTTTAAACCTTTTTAGGGGGTTCCTTCTGTCGAGTCTACCACGAATATTCATACCGCCATATATAAAAGCGGCGCTTTAGCCCCGCCTGTCAATGTAAAATGTTTCGAGTGTCGGACTGGTCAAACGCGTCATTTATTTTTGTCGGACAAGTTTACCATAATGTTTTACATGCAATTTTTAAACATTGTGCCCAAAATCGTAAGTGTTACAGTCACGAAACCATAAAACCTATGGACATGTTTTGGGCATCGTAAACTGTAACCCTCAAAATTGTAAAACTTTACATAAAAACACAAGGTGATTTTTAGTTGGTACATTCTTTTAAACATTGTATAAAATGCAAGAAAATGTCAAATTTTGTTTTAAGTCAAATTATGTCCGAAAATGCTTCGTTTCTGAGATACCCACACACTAACTCTTGAATAATCATAATGTTATTTGTAGTTATGACATTTCATGGCTATCTTTTATAAATACTAATTATGCTAATTTTTAATGAAACTTGCTTCTATCTCCGAAACCATAGCATTTAGGTATAGGAAAATGATATATCATTTGAAAAGGATTTTCATGGTTTTTCAGATCCTTTGATAATATAGAGGGTATCTCATTTTAAAAAATTGACTTTTTAACACAGAGGTAAAATTACGAATTTAAGCGACCCTGTATTATTCAAAACAAATTTCTCCATACAAAACTAATATAAAGGGCATTGAGATGCTACACCCTGAATTTCAAGTTTCCACGAATACAGATAGAGTAATAAAAGCCACTTAATTAGAGACATGTGTTGAACAAAAAATATGGACAATAATTATTTACTCGAAAACCGTTAAAGATGGGTATAGGATAATGTTAGTTAAAAATATTCAAAAGTAGTGGCGGATCCGAAAATACCATACTATACAGGGTATTCCATTTGAAATGTCAAAGTTGATGCCACTTTTTGGTATAAGCGGCAATGCTGCCTTGTTAAAAATATTTAGATCGTTAGATCATTAGATCACAAGCCATAACCGATGTTGCCAAGTTTTCAAAAAATTCAATGTCCCGTTTTCCGTAAACGTCTAATGGTAGGTTTACATCTGACATTTATTGCATGATAATTTATGTCAGACAGAAATTCTGGGTACTGTAAACGGTCAAAAATTTATTCTATTCTATTTCTATTTTCGGTTTTTGGCTTTCACACGTAATGTATTCAGCCATCGTCAAGTGGTTGTGGTCAAAAACGTATGTCCGACAGAATTTTTCTATTGTTTACATTAGCCAAAATTTCTGTCTGACATAAATATAACGCAATAAATGTTAGATGTAAACCTACCATAAGGAACCATCGACCGTGAGACACGCTGTATGGGGTTGAAAGAAAAGTACTAACTTAAAAAACACCCAGTATTATTAAAAAACTATCTTTTTTCTAAATTTAACGTCCTGTAATTCAGAAACAAAGCAACTTTGAACATACGTTCCCAGGAATTCGGTTTCATAACACTACCTAAGGAATCACCCGTTTGAAAGTTTGTACTGTAGTTAGGAAACACTCTGTATATAATAAGAAAATAGGCTTTTACAGACATTTAAAAAATGTATGAACAAATTAAGAACTTAAAGTATTAATAATAAATAATAAACATTCTTTAATAGTTCAAAATTTAGCTGGCTCTAAGGTACAAATATCTTATTTTTATGTTATTGTCTGTACAAATCCGACATAAAATTAAGTATGCTTGTTTTTCATTATAACCAATTTATTAACCTAATATGCGAATGTCATAAGTCATTGTCTTTTTTTTTGTGGCACCTATTTTAAGATGATTTTTTTAAACTGTATTCCATGTCGCTAATAAATTCAATTTACAATTTTCTTCTACGAACATCTCAACCAAAATTTTTACCTACTACTGTATTTAAAAGTTCAGACTGCTATAGTAAAAATCCTTGTGATAATACTAACAAAGAAACAAAAGTAGAGTGTCCAGAAGCAAAGTCAGAAGATGAGTGCCAACCAGAACCAAAACGAATATTTCTAGAAAGTAAGGAAGATATGAAAAGAGGCAGCTGCAAAAATGTAAGATTATTATTAGAGAGCCTGAAAACTACTTTCTAATTTCTGGAGTGCCCAAAGAAATAACTTGCTTTCGAGCAGCGCGCATATATCAACCACGAAAAAATGCTATGCAGAGTGGTAAGTAAGGAAAACAAATTTTTGTTGAAATACATACTATAATATAGAATTACCCGACTTCTTTTTTATTTATTTTTTTACTTTTAGGTGAGTTTTATTATTGTTTTGAAGCCTATACTCTATAATCACAACCAAAAAATGCACCCTCCACACTCACAAAGTAAAAGACGAAACCATACGTTCTTTAAAACCTTGCTTATTGGCTATAAAAGTTAAAGCACAAAACATTACTTTTATACTTTGATTCTATCCAAAGTGCACTGTTGTCATGGCTAACAAAAATTTATTTTTAGGAACACGTCATATAGGTCACTGGGAAGTTGATTTTGAAACGAAAGAACGATGGACAAATCCTCTAATGGGGTGGTGTTCATCCGGAGATCCTTTGTCAAACCAAAAACTAAGGTTTTCTACCAAAGAAAAAGCTGCTGAGTACTGCAAAAAGTATAACATAAAGTACTGGGTGCAAGAGAGTAAGACGTCGAAAAAGTTTAAACCAAAAATTACGGACTAAACTTTCATCACAAAAACCGAACCAGAGTACAAACGAAATAAGGTCTTGGTAAATAAATTAAAACATATTTTCTGACTTAGACAGAAGTTTTATTTTATGGGCACCGGGAGGGGTGTGCACTTCCTGGCGTTTGGATATAATACCCGGGCGAAAAAAAATACGTTTTGTTAAGTAAAGATTAAGTTTTCTTTGCTCTTCAAAAATTTTTACACTTCTCTGGTTTTTGTATGCGTGCTGGCGTGGTATTTAAATACTTTTTCTTAGGTGTTTATTAGGTGAATGCGACCAGTTTTCCCATAATGCCGTTTAAAAATGAAAACATTTTTGGTCCATTTGTATTCTTTTAACAGCTATCCTCGGACATACTGTATATGAAATATTTGTTTTTTTTAAATTGCTATTTTTCTTTTGCAAAATGCTTAAATAATTTAATATTGAAAATCTGTGTGAGCTAAAAATCTTCAAAATAAGCTCATAAGGAACTTCTGCACGCCCGGTGTGCCAAACGGCCCCAGTCCGTCCCTGGCCATATGAAACAAAAGGTGATACAAAATTGAAAAATATTTTTTCAAAAATAAATACTGCCAAAATGGACTAGATTAATTAAATTAGGTTTATTAACTACTGCCTTAAACGATACCGCTTTTAATCATTATAAACTTTATCTGCGCTACAAAATAATAAGTAGGTAATAATAAACCATTAGGAAAACGGTTTTGGCTTAGATAGTTCAAATAGTCGATGTTTAATTTAATAAAGTAATTTTAACAATTAAAACCAAAATAGGTCACTTAGGTGAGGTGAGTAATTACGCTAATTAAACTTTATTGACATTGCAGAATGAACTTATTCAGATGTCGCACGCAAGAAAGATAATATATATAACAACACTGTATAAGGTGTGGTAAATATAATAGTTGTGTTGGTGCTTAGGTCAGATTGTATCAAAAAATTATTAATTTTATGTTAACCCAGATTGCTTATTCACAGGTTATTCGGTAATAAAAGAAGTTGATATATACACTGCTGGAAAAAAAAAACCGACAAAGAAAATTTTGTTAAAATTTAATCCTAAAGACCTTTTTGGTTTTTTGACCGATTTCGATCATCTTTTTGTCCAGTGGTAGCTTTTTCTATCAAGATTATTATTTAATATGGGAATTGCAGAAAGTTTTATGGGATTAAGTGTTACACAGGGAAGAGCCAAATGTTGCATTTTCACCCAAATTTTCGAAAATCCTGTGGAATAATTTAACGTCACAATTTTTTACCAGTGTATTGAATTTTAAACCTCCTTCTTTTCTTAAGATTTTTTTATTTATTTATAACGGTATCTCTATTCTAAAAGAAAATACATATTTTTAAAGAAGACAATGAAAGTGTGTAGTTATACTTTACATCGGTACATCGTAAAAATAGAATCCGATTGGACAGATCGCATTAAACCTAATACCGTGCCCTTCGTCCTGAATTTATCGGATGCAGATAATCCGGTTCTAAATTCCTTTAAATTTGACAAAGAAAAGTATATACATGAGAAAGAAAGCAAACAAATAAAAACAAACTTCTAACCTTACTTTTGTGGAATTTTTTTAATTAATTTCATTTAATTTCAGAACATAAGACAAAATAATAACTCAAACTAAAAAGGAACACTATAACAATATTTTAGTAAATTTTTAAGCTAATTTTATTTCCACTATTTCTTTTCTACACTAATCAGCTGTTTTACTTATCTGTCATTTATTAAACCTTTTCCAAAACCGTGAACATCGTACAAATATAACCTCCAATCGGACTGAACTCAATTCAAATTGCTTGAAAAACAGGATTGACTTTGACTGAGGCGTTCAATCCAATCCTTTACTCAATCTGAAACGTATATATCGCATGTTTTATCCGATTGGTTGAATCGGATTCAGTATAACCATGTACCATTAGTCACTGTATACCACTCAAACAACGTGGATATGAATTTAAAAATAATTTAAATAGGAAATAACCTTCACAAACAATCACAGCATTGATACCTACGTTGTATTTTAATAAATACACAATAAAAATGTCAGATAATAGAATTAACCTTAGATCTTGTAATTTTGCAATCATTTCTATACCACACATCCAGTTGACATTGATTATTAGTAAAACTTTGTTTGAGAATTTTATAATTACCTCGAGTTTTAAGACGCTTTGTTGATTGTACAAAACACTGCACCGAAAATACTTTTAATACGGTTTTTCCTCTTAGTTACGCAATTTTAAATACTTTTGTCCACAATTACATTGCATATTTTGTAACAAATAATAGACAATATTTTAAAATAAACTATATAATAAAAAATAAAAAACCGAGTACATTTAAAATTAAAGACTGTAATTTTTATTTTTTGTAATCCAAGTACATAATATCGTACTGTATCTTTAAAGAGACAATGTTATCTTTTTAATAATACTACTTTCTTGCACTTGCATTGTCTTTGTCGCAATTCTTTGGCCCTGTATGGATTTGCTTAAAATTTTGTTGTATGTTTTAAAAATGTAAAGACCTTTTTTTGCTCCACAACAATTTTAAAGATTAAGGTATCATAGTTGGGGGCCCCACAGGAATGGATTGCTTAGGGCCATTGCTACCCCATCTCGGGGGTGGAAATGTTTTATTTTCACCACAGGAATTAATGGAAAAATTGATTTAAAGCAAAAATACTTCATACATTTTTTTGTAAAACTAATATTTCTCAAGTTATTCGTGATTGGAACTAACAATTTTTAGACGAAAGAAAAAAATCAACGTTTTTAATCGTTTTTTCGCGACTAACTCGAAAAATCTTAGTTTTACGAAAAAATAAACAGAACATTTTTTTCCTAAAATTACTTTTTGATTGATTTATGTACTTAAAATGATAAAAAAACTCCCCCCGAAATGGGGTGGCAACCAGTCACAGGGTTTTGGCGCCCTTCAGTTCGGTATAGATTCTGATCATTGGTCTATTCCCTATCTTCGGTTAAAATTTTAGGTTAATTCATGCAGGACTAAGGACTTTCGAAATCAAAATCATTCATCCATTTCATTTCTTCTACTACAGAATTGTTATAGAGAAAAGGTGACATTATTTTTCACGATTTTTATTTATATGAGTTTGTTTAAGAATTTATATTGCACGGGTCACCAACTACATTCATTAGGGTCCTTTTTTCAAATAACATGACCGTCTCGGTCCAGAAAAAAAGTCCGGACCAGAAGCGTTCGGCGATGGTTCTTATTCTCCCCCCACACCTTGCGCTCACCGGACTCATCCGGACCGCACTCCACCAGTTTGTGACCCCGGGTATAGTGTATTAGCCAAAAAATTTAGTTGAAACGAAAATTCCAATTTTTGACTCATATATCTTCAACATTGTCTCCTCGTGGCGCAGTAAACAGAGCTTTGATCTTCGAAGCCAGAAGTATCCGGTTCGATTCTCAGCGGAGGAGACATAATTAGGCAATAGGTATTAAAAGTAACGTCCGTGATGGCACTACCGCGTTGTCTAAAAGGTGCTGTGAATGCAAAATTCCATGTTTTAGTGCTTGGACAACGTTAACGGAACAGAGGAAACGATGGGTTAAACATCTAATAACCCGACTCTCTAGTTATCTATCTGATCGTCGTATATCAGTTATTGTGGACGGCCATTCTTCATGCTTTCACCAAGTAAATGCTGGAGTCCCTCAGGGCTCAGTTCTGGCACCAACATTGTTTCTTCTTCACATCAACGACCTTCTCTCGTCCACAACTAATTCCATTCATAGTTTCGCCGACGATAGTACCCTTCACTCCAGTTTTCAGGTTCCTAAACCTATTACTAAACCTGACTTGGAAAACAAACGCAGAGCGATGCAGATATCTCTTTCGCAGGATCTTAATTTAATATTGATTGGGGCGCTAAAAATCTCGTCCATTTTAATGCATCCAAAACACAATCATGTTCCTTGTCGCGAAAAGAGTCATCAAATACTCATCCTCTACTTATGAGCGGCCAAGTTTTACAGAGCAAAGACACCTTTAATCTTGTGGGCGTCACATTTGAAAGTAACCTTAACTGGCATAAACACATTGTATCTATAGCCGCGGCAGCTTCAAAAAGCTTGGATTTCTCTTTCGAGCCAAAAAGTATTTTTCCCCTTCTAATTTATACACTTTGTATGTGTCCCAAATCCGACCTCCCTTGGAATATTGTTCTCATATCTGGGGCATGGCGTCCCCCACAACCCTAAGCATTCTTGATTCTATTCAAAGAAGAGCTATTCGTCTCATTAATGATCCTTCACTTACAGAAAGGCTTCCCTCTCTTGCACATCGTCGGGCTGTGGGGGATTTATCGCTTTTTTATAGGTACTTCCATGGCTTCTGCTCTAAAGAATTGTCCAGTATAGTTCCTCCACTTACGGTTCCCAACAGAGAAACTCGTGGTTCCGCGAGTATGCATCCCTATACGGTCCAACTGAACAGGCCCCGAACTTCCCACTTTGTTCGTTCTTTTATCCCTAGAGTTTCTAGGTTGTGGAACCTGCTGCCCGCGGAGGTCTTTCCTTCCCCCCAAATCTTCAAGTATTTAAGTCCCGTGTCAACAAACTCCCTCTTACCTCGCTTAAGACACCCACGGTACGTTAGTATTTAGGCTTTTAGCCTTCGTGGTTTGACATAGGCATAGGCCTTTGTAGGATGTCAAAAGATAAAACATGAATTCATGTTCAAAATACCTCTTGGATTCTTCGTTCTGAAGATACAGAAACTTAAACTTAAAAATGTTTTTTTTTAAATATCCTAAATATCCTCAATATAATTTTGTTGTAAATTGGCTATGATATTTAGAATATTAAGAGGCTCATTTAGCTCTAACGTAGTAAAATGTATAAGCTCCAGTGGAGTCCTGAGCGGCACCTAAACGAATACACTTCTGGCAAAAAAATGGACGCCAAGCATTTTTTATTGTTTTTTTTTATTAAGCAAGTGAAAATATAATGTTGCAGTTTCTTGTTTTTTTTTTCAAACTTTGGTAAGTTATTGAGAACAAAAAGTCCGCCTAATTGCATACTCATAGTCTTGACAAAAAACTTGAGGTTTTTTTACAGTAATGTTACATCACCAACCAAAACTAAATTAAGAAATATTGTTATCCAAGCTAACGATTTTTACCATATATTAGGTGTTTTTTTAAATGTTACTATGTCATCAGGCCAATTAAAAAACTCTATTTTTTACAGCTAAATAAAAAAACGATGAAAAATTGTAAAAGTCCGTGCCGAACCTTTTTTGTCAGATATATTTCCTCCTGTACCGACTAGGAGGTCACTTGAAGAAGAAATATGTAGATCATGATTTCAATTTTATTAAAAACCTTTTAAATCAGACTTTAACCCTTTTTTTCAGATATTTATAGTAAAACATTCAGTATATAATTTATTGGCACAGATTTAATATGTTTTATCCTTAAAATTATAAAGAAGTAAGTCAATCTGATTAACTATTAAATACCTTTAAGCCTTTAATTATTTTTTAAAATTTATAACTGTGTATTTAATTTTACAAATAATTTAAATTATTTCGTAATAATTCCTCGCTACCAAAATTTAAAATCCTATTTTGTTGTAAAATGTAATATATGTACCTAAAAATAAGCATAAAAAATATTAGTTTACCAATCTGATCAACCAACAATATATTCAAAAATTTATAACGATGACTGTTTGAATTTTCCGACCCGGTGCACTAGGTCGGCGCGGAGATGCTTTCCACGTCGACCCGCCCGTCGCGTGTTCCCGTTTCACGCAACTGGATCCAGAAGCGTAAAGTGGACCTCTGGAAACAACGACTCTCCCACGGAAGAGCAAAAGGACCGTATAGCATGGGTGTCGGCAGACATCGGTGGCCCACGGATCAGCTTCCGAAAGGACCCGATCGATACGGGGTGATGGTTGGAGAATGGAGTAATTGGAGAACGTCAAGTGTTGGAGGAACAAAGAGGTACATCGCTGCACAATGTGGTTTGCGATCAGCTTAATAGGGGCAATGTTTATGGAATAATTATGTTTGCTACCATTCCGCCATGACCCGTTTAGCCCAGTAAAATAAAAAGTTGATACACGTATTTAAAATTCAGTTTTTTTCAGGTTGGAACGTGACAAAATTGAAACTGAGTTTTACAGAAGTTTGGTAAAAATATTTGGAAATTTACATATACATGGTGTATTCTAACTACGGTACGACACTTAACACGGTGATTATTATGTTTTTTTATAAAAAGAAGTTCCTATAAACATATGTCCGGACTTGCTTCATTTCTAAGATAAAGGTCGTAAAAGTTTAAAAAAGTTGGAATTTTTTAAATATTCTAAAAACCTTTAAAACGATTTGGACCAAATTTGGTACACTTATTTCATGTAATAAGGTACTCGCAAAGCTCTACCTAGTTTAAGATTATTGGCTTCAGTGGCGTCTCAGTGGGCACCCTAGCCAATATAAATGGAAAAAAATTACGCCACTGACTTATTATAAAGTTTAAAAAGAAAAAAGATGAAGCCATTTAAAGTCATTCAAAAAAATATCCATAAACAACATAAAATGAAATCCAAAATTAAATAAACATAAAAAAAATAAACCGACTTAAAAAAATTATTAAGACCCATAGTTAGGGATCCCTGGACCATTTTTACCATTTATTACTAAGAAGCTAATTTTTAGTGAATAGCTTCATTTTGACGGGCGACTTACTTTTTCCTTACAACAATTTTCGTTGGTGGTAGCATACAGGGATAGCAGAAATTAAATATGTTGATTTGATAAATATCAAAAAACCAGGATGACTTACCACGCAATTTGTAGGACAATGTGGGTGTTAAATTATATAAATATTATTTAATAATGAGCAGTAACAAAAAAATTGATGCATACTTACCTTTAAATGGACAATACCACAAACGCTTGGAATTAAATCTTAGTTTTTAATGGCAAAAGAGTGAATGATGGTTTTTTTGTTCAAAACGTCGCCTAAATGTAAAATGTGATATGTCCTTGGAATTAGAATAAAATACGGGTTTAAAGTTTAAAATAAAATATTATGTCTTTAAAAAACAAAGTTGATGATGTCGGCTCAAAGACGAAACGTCGGATCTTAAATTTTATGACACCATTTTATGGAGCAGAAAAATTACAATAATAATGTGATGATTTATTTTAAAACATCTTTTTAAATAAACCGAGAAAAAAATAAAAACGGTTAGACATTTTTTTTTTGGGTAAATCCGACGGGCTGCAAGTATTTAAATTTTTAAAACTGAATATTGTTAAGCGTAAAAATAAGCAACCTAGCCCCAATTTAAACAACCTTGTATCTCTTACCGTTCCCGAGATCCTAATGTTGGATCTAGAATTTGTAACATGCTGTATTATTTATTTAGCTGAATTATCTTAAGTGTAGGAACTCATGTAATACATTTTGGTTTTGTTTTTAAATTTAATTGCGCTACTAGATGTTTAATTTTTATTCATATTAATCGCACTTCTTTGTGTTATAAAATATTCAAACCATAATAGTTTTTTTTATATGTTAACAAACGCAACGGTCTTCAACCATAAGCTGAAGTAAGGTATTAAGTTCAAGAAAAAAATACAAAAATAAAATAACAATTGCAGTGTATTTTAAATAATACCTATATTTTAAACGTTTGTCAAAAACAAAATGTTCTATGAATAGTCTACTTATATCCAAATGCCACTGAAGAAATGTATGTATTTTTTTAAGCTGAAACAAAAATAAAGCTTGCGTTATTTCTTGGATATAATGTTTTCTATAAACGAAAGTATTTCTTTTATCCTGTATTTAAAGGACTTTTTCAAGAGTTTTTTTTAATAACTTCAACGTATTTTTTTACAAATTAAAGTATAATTAGGTGTAGATATTGACAAAAGGAATCACGCAGAATACAAAAGTTAATTGAGTCTGTTTGCACCAGGCGCGCAACTAGGGTATTATAATTATTTTTTTAAATCTTAAAGTGAGACATAAGACCCACACCAAACATACACTAGGTGCTATTGGCCTAAGAGGGAGAATTTGGTAAGGAAAATTTTATTTTGGAATTTGCGAAAAAAGTATTTTTTTTGCTTAGCCCCTTCTCCCCAGAAATAATAAAAACGTTAAAAGCAAATATTTTTATTATATTTTTTTGTAAATTTATTCCAATTTTATCAACAAATCTAAAATTTTGGCAAATTACCTATATTTTTCAAAAACTATAGTCGGTAAATTTTTTTTCACTTTATAGCTTTGTTTTTATGAAGACTTTCAGATGCCTCTAATTACAAGAAAAATACAGATATTTTGCCAAAATTTAAGATTTATCAATAAAATTTGATAAAATTCACGAAAAAAAGACAATAGAGGATTTGCTTTTAAACGTTTTGGTTTTATTTGATATGGGTCCTCAGTTTTATGTTCATAATTTAAAAATCCTAGTTGCGCCTCTTGTGTGCATAAGTTTATACTTTGAGACATGAACTGAAGCAAAAAAATATTTTTGTACACGATTTATTAAACTATGACATACACAATCTTATTAAAAGATGTTCAAAATACCACATACATCAACCTGCAGCAAGAAATATATTTTGTTATTGCTCTCGAAATAAAGTCAATAATGTTAAAAGCTTGTAAAACTAATAAAAAAAAACAAATTGTACAAAAAAATATCTTAAATTATATTTATAAAATTTGCCAAATAAAGCAGTTATATACAATAATAAAAATTTAAAAACTTTACCAATAACCTTAAATTTTTAACCTCTGTGGGTATAAAAACATGCAATTATGTGTTTACTAATGATACTGGCCATGCCAAGTTTTTTGTTCGTGCACAATTTTTTTAATTTTTGGGACTCTTTGCTTAAATCACTGGTTACTGTTCGCCCAGCGAGTCTAGCTCGATCAAAAGAATGCGGACAAAAAATGTGTTGGTTTTAAGATATTTCCAGTTTTTGTCCTGATAATCCTAATTTATTTTACACTATTTTATTTCAATATTTAATATGTAATTAAGGTAACTGTTTTAATTTTGTTATTTTGAATTTATTAAAGTGATTTTATTTTATCGCATATGACATCATTCTTTAAAAAGAACCACACAACACTTTCAATAGCTCGGCAACAATGCCTTTCTGCGAACAAAAAGCCTTTCAGAGATTGGTGGTCGTCAAGACGAGGCTTCAAAGCATGGTCGAAGGATATTTGAGGATGTCGATTTCTTCCCCTGTTCCCTCAGGCGTCCTAGTTTCGTACTCGGTGGGCGAACAGTACATCATATGTACACTAATGCTGACGTTTCTGGTTAGTAGACTGCGATTCAGCAGAGAAAATGCCACGCGATCATAAGTTCTATCTCACTTTTAAATTAATCCCCCTTTTTGTTGCTCGCACAATATTTAAACGAAGCAATTAGAAAAAAAAGTTGATTGCCGTCTTTCTTTGTATGACGCATGTGGCTTCTTCTTAGCTTAATTCTACTTTAGGAGAGTAGTTAGTAGTAGCAACCATTCATTTTACAACTAGATGTTTCACCTCCATAAGCCCCCGTATAACCACTTAAGAGCCTATTTTTTCGTAATGGGCACCAGTTGGCACTGGGGTCAAATCTTGTAGTTACACACGGAAAACGCTTTATGGCGCTGGAATTGTAAATACATTTTTGGTAGTAGTTTATTCTTTAATTTTGTGTGTTTTGTTTAATCCAAATGATACACGTTTACACAATAAAATAGTAGATGTAGTATTAATCTACAGAGAATGTTAATAAAATGCAGTCCAAATTAGTCGTTTAAGATTTATAATTTTTTGAAACTAATTATTAATAACTACTTTATTTGCAAACTTTTGTGCAAGTAATCAATTTTTGGTAAATTAATTTCTCTTAACGAGCTCTATGAGCTGTTAAAATAAATGACATATCTTTGGAAACACCCCCTTTAAATACATGTATTTATTTTTTTATAAAGTTCCTTTAAAAGAAAAAGTAGCTTTAAAATGGAATAAACGAAAAGCTTTCGAAACATTTTTTATCCATTTATCTGACAATACTAAATTGATATTGATGTTTGTCACATTTTTACTTTGTAAATAAAGCTATTTGGCAGTAGAGTAGGAACATCTTCGACTGCGTTCAACACTGAATGTGACACACAAAGACGAACAACATGATAAGGAAACCTGATAAAATAATTGATAGCAAATAAGAGACACATAAGTTATTCGCAAACAGCTCAAATTCTGCGACAAAAGGACTTTTAGGCGTCGGGTTCCAAAAAGGTTTGATGTTTTTCTTCGCCAAAAAGGCACGTTCGAAAGGCTTGACAACTTTTTATGTTTATTTAAACTCCCAAAAAAAAGTTTTGGGTGGATTCATTCTGTTTAAATTTTAAGGGAAAATTTGTTTTGAGTGCTAGAGTTTAAAAGCCCTCTTAGATTTGCTTATTTATGGACACTTTATTTATTGTCGTTAAAAAATGTTCTTTTAAAGTATTTATAAAATGCATAGTTGTAAAAAATGCAAAATAATAAACAATAGACTTTTTTTAAATATTTTAACTAATATTTAGTGACATAAATTGCCCAACAAGCAAATTCTATAAAAAAATCGAAGGTGTTTTTAAACTAAATACACCAAGGAAAACGGATTTCAGGCCAAACTGTATGTCCGCCATGAATGACATTGCCTTTACTGGAAGATAGTTCAGAGGTAGTACTTATTTGTATTACGTCCGTAGTAGCTCTACAGAGTTAGGTCGAATACTGAAAATCGACATTGGAATACGAATATTTATTTTTTAAGCTTTTAGTGCAATGAAACCGTTTAACTTATTTTTTTATATATTTATTTTTAAGTTTTTAGTTGTTTCGATTTAAATTTTATCATAGTGACCTCTATTTTATGAATTAAGCCCTTTCATTTGATACCCATATTGAGGTAGTAGTGGAAAAAAATTTGTTATCCGCCATTTTGTAGTGGCCATCTTGGATTTACAATGATAAAAAACTTATTATATTGTAGTTTCTACCAGTTTAAGAGTGTGTAGCAAATTTCAGATTGATCGGTCGTCAGTAAATAAATATCAAATAAACAGGTCAAGCTAAGTAAAACCGTTTAAAAATTTGACGTTGAGAAATATTAGAGCGGAGAGCGAAAGGTCACATCATGAACGAGAGTAATTCGATAGTGCTCGTATCTTGTACTTATAATAAACACTCAATGCCAACCCTTTTTTATTATTAAATTATGTTTTAAAATAAAACTGTTACGTTTTTTAAGAAAAAACAGTAGAAAAAAGCGTATTAAGAAGTTATTTTTAGAACGGACTGTGCTAGAATCTTTATTTTCTTGGGGCTTGAATATGTTCGGTGATGTTTAAAATACTTTTGCAGAAAAAAGAGTTATTAAAAGGTGACCTGATAAAGTTTAGTAAATCTTATATTGGATTTCAAGCTCTTCAGGGGCCTAAATAATAAAAACAAACGTTAAGTTGTGTGACATTTATAGGATCTTAACTAAACTTTTTGTTTTGTTATATTTTTGCAATGCTACGTATAGAACATGGACTGTTAAAATTAAAAATAAATTCTTAGTGCAAAAGGTAGATCCTTGAGGGACACTTGACCCTATCTTAAATATCCGGTTTTGCAGGCCAGGAAACATGGATGTTAAATTTATATTCCTAGCTTTGCAGTCGCTAAGGAGTCGTATCGTAACCGGGAAATTTTTAAAACACATTTAGGTCTTTTACAAGACCAAGAATGTACAAGTTTAAATAAATAGAACATAAGACCTATACACCCAAGCCTATATTTAAAATGGTTAACTAACGTTTGTTTTTGTGCCAATATTAATGCTATCGAGGGTGATTTCTAATTGCGGTAAAAAATAAGGGCATATTTCTAAGCCATTTATATAAAAAATAATCCTATACTACAAGGTCCGGATATGCACTGTTTTTAAGATACAGGGTATATTAAACAACACATTAACTAACGAATTTGACCAAATTGTGGTTTTAAAACGTTTCTTATGTTATTGGGTTAGTCCAGTAGTAAGCAATTAGGTGTTTTTTTCTTAAAAACTAAGCAAAATTTGAAAAAAACAAAACAACTCTATTTTTGCTTGCCTAACAGAAAGAAAATGCCAAAATCACAATCTAATCAAATTTTAATAAAATTGGATTAGCGATCTTCATTCTTCAAAAATAAAACTTGTTTTAAGTTTAACACCCTGTATGCAATGCATTTTAGGACCTACACTAATATAAACTTTTGTCAGAAAATTAGCTCATGAATAAGCCTTTTAATTTGTTATTGCAATTAGGAATTAACCTTTTGGCGGAATCAATGGAAAGCTTTTTTATTATTAATTTTAGAAAAAAGATATTAAAAATCATTAGTCATCTAAAATGTTTGGCAAAAAAGTGTGATTTTTGCTTAAGAGTAACTTAACCTGTATTTTTGATAATACCGTAAATTATTGTTAAAAAAAGTTATTAGGAATAAAAATAAGTAAGTAAATAAACAAGTATATACAAACTTGTTTATTTACAAAGGAAAACTTTACATTTTTTTTGTAATAATGGAAAAAATTTCAGTTTGTAAATTAGTGCATACTTATTGTGATACACTGGCACCCAACAGACCTTTTTTCCATTTTTTGTTTACACATCTCTCGACAAATTGGCGAAGGCAACTGGAATTATTGTTTGTGGTACCACGAAAGTACGTATCTATTAAAATTTATTTTATACAGGATAATTTAAATTCGATCCTCGCTATCGGAATCCTTAAAACTATAGGATATTTTTATGTGACTAAACATATGCCTTTAATAATACTACTTTCTTGGATTTTCATTGTCTTTTATTTTTAACTAATACACGATGTTTCGGATGGTGTCTACCTCCCAGTAGCTTAGCTAGGTCACCAGGATTTCTGGGGCAAAAAACAAAAGAAGGGGCCTCCAAAAACTGCAAGTATCCAGGAGCAAAAAAATATAAATAAAAATATGAAGACCAAAAAAAAGGTCCTCATGTAATAAAAACAACTTTATTAAACATTTTCATATTTAGTATTTTAGTACTAAGCCCGGGCTAACTTTAAAAGCGCCCCCTAAGCTTGGAGGCCCCGGGGCACTGCCCTGCCTAGCCCCATATTTGTCATTTAGAAGACACAGTATCACAGAAACAAATTGGCTGATATTCGAATATAAGGCAACTTTGTTATTTTAAATCCAGCACACTGATATTTTCTTAAACTCATTGTGCTAAACTAAAACTGGCTGCATCGCAAATAAAAACAATGAAAACTTGCTACATTTAACGATGCAAATAGGTAAACAGTTAAAAAAATAAATCGACTTCAAAAATAATATTAAAATTAATTACAAAAGTTAAAAATATTAAAAAAAAGAAGTTAGGTAATAACATAAACATGTTAATATAGTATTAAAAGGTTTTGTTTATTTAGTTATTAACATGGAGTAGTTTAGCAGATATGTTATTACCCGACATCTTTTTATTTTTTACTTTTAGTCAGTTTTTTTAAATTGGTTCAATTTTTTAAATTATCTTTTTTTTTAAGTTTAAAATGTTTGTATTTTGCTTTTTAGTTTATTATTATGACTAATAAATTGCTGAACATACACTTAAAAACACTACTAGCACACCTTTTAGTTCGGCTAAATGTTACCTCAAGGTTGTCGATTCTAAATGTGTCCCTGATCTTTATTATCTAAGCATATACTACACTAGAGGCAGCTTTGACGCACCAACAACGTACCGCAAAGCGAAAAATAGGTCTAGTACATTTCTCTCTCGCGATTCTGACTTGGTTTTTTATGGGACCACCGCGGAAGTGCACTCTTTTAAATAAATAAAAAAAATCGTTCTACAAACGCCGGAGAAAATGTATAACACATACACAAAAAAACATACAGGCGAATTGAGTACCTACCTTCAGCTTTTTGAAGTCGGTTAAAAAAGCAATAAAGCCATAGGTTATTCACAAAATAACAGTTGCAGGCTACAATTATTGTTAAATAAATGTTGCGAATAACATCTAGTATTGTTGCCGTATTTTTTGTAAGTTTATAACATGTAGAAAAGACTATTTCTATTCTATATAGGTATATAAGTATAGTTTGAGCCAGACATAATTCATTCTAAAAACAATGCCGCAAAGTACACAAAAAATGATAAAGTAAACAAACCTTCTCAAAAGCACATAGCCTCTGAGAGCCTGATTACATATATTTTTCATACAAATAAAAAATGTTGCTACAACACGTATCACGTACTTAAAAAGAAATCCTCTTATTTCGTTTCTGTCATGCCATAAAACCTGACGCGTGGCCTGAAGAACCAGAAACTCGACGGGTTTAATTTTTTCTAAAGTTAGACACGATCAAATTGGGTCAAAATACAAACGGCCACCCTGTATATTATACATTGGCAATTCCCTAATTGGATGATAATGCTTATAAATTTTAAATTCCACGTTTCGGTATTCGGCCACGATCATCAACTTTATTTTTTCTTATTGATGCCAAAAAAAGATCCCCATGCCAAATTCAACACCGTATAACATAGTATCCCTTAAAAGTTGGTGACCTCTTTAATTTCAAAAGATAATTATTTGGGTTAAGGAATTTTAAATCAAATTTATTTATCTTAATTTAATTTATCCACTTTTTATGGCACTCGTCTTTAAACGCTCTTAATTTTAATCCAATCCTAGTTTAATTCTAATAAAACTGTTACAAAACTTTTTTAGTTTATTTTTACTAAAATTTTTAAGAGGAAAAGAAATTAGGTAAATTTAAAATTCAAGCTAGGGCTTTAAAATTAATAAACTAATTTTCCTTGAAAACGGCCAAGAGCAATTTAAATCGCTAATGAATTTTCGGAGTTTAGAATATGACATTTAAAATTTAAACAGAAATTTACTCATCCAACCCTGAGTTATGACATTAGGCTAAAACGTATTTGTTTAGCGTCATTACTCGTTTTTACCACTCTGTAATTGATTTGGGTTTAACGGCTAGTTTTTAAAAAGAAACTATTTTTTCCGCTGATTAACGTACTGCCAACAAAAAAACAATTGAATATCGGTTTTTCGATTTTTAAAATAATATATATTTTTTGGAACACCCTGTATATTATATAACTATTCAAAATATTTATCAAAGACCATTCAAAAAAGTCCCTATGTGTTATATCCAATTTTTGATAGTGTCGGAAATATGGCCATCCTCGGGAATTTGATACTAAACTGGCATTTTTTAAATAGAACACCCTGTAAATTGCATCATTATTAAATAGATATTTTAAGAAGCTTAAAAAGAATACCACATTTGATATGTCTATCTCTTATAGTTTTGGAAATATGACCATCCAAATCTTCAACTTATGATAAATTTTCATTATCTCTACAGTTTCAAGCTACAAACAGCAAGTTTAGTGTCAAAAATAAATTAAACATTATATCTTCTATTTTTTAGGGTATGTTTATGTCGGAACCTTGCTCAAAACCTCTCAGACATAAACACAGCGTTAAACTTGAACGGCCATATTTCTAAAACTATAAGAAGATAGACATCAAATGTGGTATTTTCTTTAAGCTTCTTAAAATGTATATTTAATGGTGATGCAATATACAGGGTGTTCTATTTAAAAAATGCCAGTTTAGTATCAAATTTCCAAGGATGGCCATATTTCCGAAACTATTAAAAATTGTATATAGCACATGAAGACTTTTTTTAATGGTCTATGATAGATCTTTCGAATAGTGATATAATATACAGGGTGTTTTATTTAAAAAAATATATATTTTTTAGCAATAAATTAAAAACCCAATGTTCAATTGTTTTTTGTTGGCAGCACATTAATCAGCGGAAAAAATGCTACTATAGTAGAAATTTTACCCTCAGCGGAATAAACAAATGAGAATCAAGAATTCTAGATACTAAACGTAGGTGTATTAGAATTTATAAAATACCTCTTATAATCTAAAATACTTTAATATTGACATTTTTATAACCTAGAATTTCTTTGAATGACATTTTGGTAAATAAGTGCGACAAACTTCAGGGGTGATTCTGCATGAAAAATAATGAGAGTTTGCTCTATAAACGTTTGTCCAAAAATGCTTCATTTCCGAGATACGGGGTGTTAAAGTTTTTCTTAAAAACTGATTATTTTTTATTGCTCTAAAACCGATCGAGATATGCAAATGAAATTTGGTGGGTTTTAAGAGGTAGTTATTACGCATTTTTTGACATGCAAATAAAAATTTTGTGTTCATCAGTGGCGCGCGTACGGGTAATAGTCTCAATTTTTTTAAAGAAAAAGTGGTACGCCACTGAGATATTCTAAATTAAAAATTATTTTTGAATACCTTGCTCAATTTGTGAAAAAAATCTCTCTTGCCTTTTTTCGTATGAGGCGTCGTTTTTATGCAAAAAATAAAACATCATAAGCGGTATTTTTCATTTTTTTAATACGTACAATTACATTAAATCAAAACAATTACAGAATATAACACTAATAACATTTTAAATAGGCGCAAAGCTACAACAAATGTTCAAAATGACCTCCCTCAGATGTAATACAAGATTCAACTCTTCGCCTCATTGATTGTCGTATTCGCTCAAATATTCTTGGTGTATTTCTTATTGTCTCACAGCCGGCTATAATTCGATTCCTTAGGTCATCAGCATTTTCAACGGGAGTGGAATAAACTAATGATTTAAGAAAACCCCAAATGCAAAAATCTAAGGGATTTAAATCCGGCGATCGAGCAGGCCAATGTTCCAGTACCTCCCCTACCTATCCAACGATTTGGATATACAGTATCTAAATGATTACGAACATTAATGCTAAAATGAGCTGGTGCACCATCATGCATAAACCATAAGTTGTGTCTTAACTGTAAAGGAATTTCTTCAAAAGAACAGGTAACTCTTCCTGTAGAAAATTAAGGTAAGCCTCGCCTGTTAATCGTTGTGGGAGGAAGTATGGACCAATTAAATAATGATCAGTTACCCCAAGCCATACATTTGCTGAAAACTCATGCTGAAAATGAGCTTCAAAGATTCCATGTGGATTTTCACTCAGCCCATAAGTGATTGTTATGGAAATTTCGTATACAATGTCGTCCAAAATTCGCCTCATCAGTAAACAAAACGCCATTTAAAAAATTAGGAATTTGAGCGATTTGATGAGAAAGAATCACTGGCAAAAAAATAGGCGCGGAAAAAAGTCTCTAGGTAGTAAAGCTTGTACACGTTGGATATGAAACGGTTACAACTGCTGTTCTTTAAAATTTTAAATACAGTGAAGTTTAGCATTCAATATGTTGGCAATTTTCGAGTACTTGTTTCAGGTGACTCGGCAATTAACTCGAGAACTGCTTCTTCTAGTTGCACAGTTCGTACTTCTCGAGGACGCCACGCAGTCAGCCGTTTGTTTCTTAAATGTACCATTTTTCCCGCAAACGTTGGTGAAGACGAGCAAATAGTGTGTGATGGGGTACCCTACGTCCTGGATACAACTCAGCATACAATCGTCGAGCTTGCCGACCATTTCCACTACATCGACCGTAGACCAAATGCATGTCTGAAAATTCCGCATTTGTATAATTTTCCATTTTTTCGGCAAAAGTAAAATTAATAACCAACTAACAATAATGTTATAGCCAAAACTAAAAGTTTAATAACTCTTAGAAGCTTAAAAACGCTAATTTGACATTAGGTATCTAAATGTTGACAGTAGCCTACTAGATAAAAATATTTAAAGAAAGAAAAATACCGCTTATGATGTTTTATTTTTTTGCATAAAACGACGCCTCATACGAAAAAAGGCAAGAAGAGATTTTTCATCACAAATTGAGGCAAGGTATTCAAAAATAATTTTTAATTTAGAATATCTCAGTGGCGTACCACTTTTTCTTTTAAAAATTGAGACTATTACCCGTACACGCGCCATGCTTTGGATGGACTTAGATTTTTTAAATTATATTTGGTACCTACTTTTTATAAATTTTAAGGGCTTTACGTTCTTTTTTTATTGCTTTATCAAGACTATCATCCTTGTTAAAGTATTTTCCAACCTTATTAATAATATTTTTTACCCAAATAGAAAATTTGCTTTATTTTGACAGAAAATCTGTCACATAAAAACTATTTTGACGTAATCAAGTAAAATTAATTTAAATGTGTCAAGGTACGACGGTACTTTTTTATGATAATTTTTTGTTTTGTCTGGTTTAAGAAGGTTGTGTTAGAAAAAGACAAAAGTTTCCGCTGGGGTAATATTTACTTTCTACTATACTTCGCTAATTTAACCGACCTTGTATCTCCAGACTTAAAAATGAGCACTCCGCATACAATTTGGTGTAAACTACTGTTAAATAATCTACAAAGGCTAACTCCATTCTTGGATTGTCACTTTACACTTCTGCTCCAATCCTACAAATATTTTTAGCCTCATCTTTGCACCAGACCAGTCCATAAGAAGTAAGAATGTTTAAGTATGATTTCTTTACTCGTTGCTGATCTGCATTTTATCATTTCTGTAAAGTGGTAGGTTCTGAGTACATATATCATTATAAATATTAAGTCAAGACTGCATCATTCGACTTACTTTCATATTTGGCGACGAAGTTCCATCATGGGCGGCTGTAGAATGCAGCTATCATTTTAATCGTGGTCGACATTCATTTACCTTAATGTTATTAAGATTGTTTAAGATCAGTTGTTTTACAAGAAAGTTGTGCTGATGCTGTGCAAAAACAAATATTGTGAGAGCGTCTGTACAGACTAAAACAGCCTTTGGCATAAATTTTACGAACATGTATAAAATATTCATGATCATTCCGTCCGTGTCAATTGTTGCAAGACATACAATAACGGTGCTTTATAAGACGCGTATAAGATAGTAGTGTATCAAGTAAGTATAGATCTATGCGTATGAGTCAAAAACTAAACAGCAGTAGACTATATGGGTGTTTTAAAATTAACCAAACACATGAAAAGTTGGTCGAACTAAAAGCACACAACACAAATGGTCGTCTGTTTTTTTCGAAAAAACATTTATTATTTTTGATGAAACCAACAAACGCTGTCAGATCATTCTACAGATATAGAAATCACACATCTTGTCTACCAACCGACGACGTACTACTCAAAAAATTAAATTATTAGCTCATCCGCCGTTGGGTCGTGTTTAAGCACCAAAAACTTTTGTTTTTTCCCTAACGTCACGAGTATATTAGTTTATACGTCTCTGTTTGATCTGTTTCTAGACGATGTAAATAACTTTTATTTCGTAACTACACCAAATAAAAGTTTAAAATACAATACAATACAAAATACAAAAAAACTCAGATAAAAAAATATTTTTCATAATCCCTGTTTTTAACTATGGTTTAAGAAGATAATAGGCTTTTAAACCCTTAGCCTGTAATATTCTTTAAGTAAGGTTTTACCCTGTTACACCCCAGGGGCCAACCATAAACGCTTTTTACGCCCTTCATACAAAAATTATTTGATATAAAAGTTAAAATGTAGCACTAAAATATAAAAACAAATTTAAACCCATACATTTTTAAAACGTAACTCAATACCAATTACGTGGTTACCCGCTATGCTAGCAGTGCAGTGGCGGCGGCAACTGCCAACGACCTCGCTCGTCCCATCCCTTGCACAACTTTCATTAAGTAGGTATTTAGTAGTATATTTACTTTTATACCATACCTTCCATTTTTACTTTATTAAGGCTGCAAAACATTTTTTCAGTACATTTTAGTAAATAATTTGAAAGTACTCGTATATACAAATGTAGAGTCGAAGTGCTAATTAATCTAAGTGCCAAAATAACAAATTCTCAATATTGGACTTCGTTTACAATCGCTAGACTGGAATTGACACGGTAATTTTAAAGGGAAATACAAGGGCTGCCACATAGAACATTTTGTTGGACAAAAAAATACATTTTGACACTTAGATCAATTAGCAGTTCGTAAGGTTTCTTCTGAATAAAGCTTCTTTAAGTTCATCATAATTTTTAATTTTTAACTTAATAACTATAATAATGTAATGAAGACTAATAAGAGGTGCATTTAAATTATGGCTTCCTATTTTGAGAACTGGGTAAATTTTGATATAATCTTCAAAGCTTGAAATAAATTCAATTTTATTTTGGTTTTCAAAACACAATTCTAAATTTGCAGATATTTGCACATATTTATTTAATAACCTATAATGTGTTTGTTTTTGTAATTTTTGTCACTATTTTATAACACGCAATAATACTACTGTTGTAAGAATTTTCATAAAGTTACTGTCTTGGTAGTACTAGTATTGTATTATTATTCTTTAACAGATCCAACACGACGTATCCCATGGCTCCGACCCCATAGGGCGTCGTGCGGAAGGCCATCCATATCGAAGACCACTCCTCGCGTCCGCTTGGTCAGTGATCTTCGGCCAAATTCATTTGCCTCAGTAGACGAAGGGATCCAAGGACAACAGATTTCTGCATCTTCATCACCAGTTGTTCGGGTGTATTTTCACATGCTGGAATGTACCTCATTTCCCTTAATATGTTATTCTTCATGCCTCCCAAAACGCCAATTATCAGGACAACCAATCGCACGGTATACTCCGGATAGAGCCTCCGAAGTTCGCCAAGAAGATCTTGATATTTGGCTCGTTTCTCCCGTTCTTTTATTTCGATGTTAGTTTCCGCTGGGGCAGAGAACTCTATTACATACATGGTGTGGTTTGTCTTATCAAGGAGAATTATTATTATTATTATTATTATTATTATTATTATTATTATTATTATTATTACTATTAGCGTATAATCGCGCATCTGCTCATCGAGTACTGTACTTCGTTATACTGAATCCGATTAAACCTATCGGATAATACTTGAGAATTTGTGCTAATTTGTCGATTTTAAAGATTTGTTCGAAATTGACCAATCAGAACACGTTCCTAAGTTTTATCCGATCGGTTAAATCGGATTCATGTAGGTAACGATGTACACATAATTTATATTTTTTTAACAGATGGCAAATGGAAGATTCATCCATCGCCGCTACTGTATGTTAGCAAAGTGCATAAGGTTGAATCATTTTATTTGTCCCAGAGCAAAATCCGTATGTCTCTGGTAAAAAACAGAAAATATATATAAATTCAAGTGTTTGTTTAGGGATTTTTTTATTAATTTCAATTTAAACAAATCATTAACTAATTATAATTGTTATTATTTCTATGACTTTTTATTAGTTCTTCAAGTGATTCAAAGTGACGTGTTTTATAAGTTTACTCTTAATCCCCTTGCTACACTAGTACTTCATATTACTAAAAAACGCTTGTATTTAAATAACTGTAATTTTAAAAATTAATATATGGATATACTACTTATTAGGAAAAGTTATGCTACGTTTTAATAAATTGATTAGTTTCGCATTTTTAAAAATATTTATTTGGTCCCAGAAAAATTCCGTCACACCGTATGTCCCTCAGACAAACACGATATTTTTTAAAATCAAAATATAAATGGCGTAGTATGTACAATGTCGGTAAGTGGGTATTCTTGGTAAATGATTACAACCATTCATTATTACAACTGCGGCCTCAGTTGACATAGTTTCGCCAAAAAAGTGGTTGGCTTTAATATGTGTCCGTCGGACAACCAGCAGAAATGCGTAAGTAATTAACATTTTTTAATAAGTTATAGTGTTTAAGATCGTATTTGATCTAAATATTACTGTGAGCTGAAAAAAAATGCCAAAAATAAAATATATATTTTATCAGACAAGTCAAGGTTTGAAAAATTCAAAAAATATCCGTCGGACAACCAGCCCCTTGGAAAACCAGTCACTTGAATAACTGAAGGAAAATATTAATAAATTATGGTCTTTTGAATAGTATTTGATCTAAATTTGAGTGTAAGCATAAAAAACAAAAATTAACTATATTCTATCAGACAGTTTAAAATTTTAAAGGTTTTAAAAATGTCCGTCGGACAACCAGTCTCTTGAAAAATCAGTCACTTGGATAACTGAATTGTTATCCGTAGGACAATTTGATTATTCTTGGGACATGGTAATATGGCTTATATGATCAACAAGTTAGTTAGCTCTGTTGGTAGTAAACCTGCATTTTGATCCTGGTTGTTTTGGGTTCGAACTTTGTGTACATGAGATGTCCCTAATGAGGATTTTTCTGGTTTTATTCTTGAAACTTTTTAAAGTGCTCTGCTTATTGCAAATTACACTTAATGAAGTAATGACCTACTATTTAAAATAAGTAAATATTACGAAAAAATATGAAAATTTTAAAACTGGTACAAAAAAAAGTTAATTGACCCATAAAGTTATAATATTCAAAAGTCTTCGCCAGTGATATATAATAACCTTTCAATGTTTAAAATAAATGAATAAAATAGAATCGAACGGGTAAAATGGTAATTAGATAGTGGAAGGCAATTTTGGACAGGCCATATCGTTAGGCATATGCATAGTGTAACAGCCGCAAATTTAAATTGCAGATTGAATTAAACTAGATGGAAAACATATTGCGCTGATCAAGTCAGATATTATTTTACATTTTATAGTTTAAAGGTTGTATGTTGCCAATACACTCATTATTCATAATACATATTTTGAAAATTAATTTTACAGTCAAAAGGGGGCGGATAAGCTTCTCTGTCGTCAATCGGCATTGGAATGTTTCTCTAAACTTGATCTCATTTGTAAAAATAATTTTGCCTGAATCAGGGAAAAAGGTAATAAATCAATTTTGAAAACCAATTTTATACAGGATGTTTCCTAATTATGGTAAAAAAATTAGGGGGTGTATTATTGAGCCAATATTATGAAAAAAGGTAATAAACATAGGTCCGGAAATGCTTTGTTTCTAAGATGCAGGGTGTTAATTTAAATAATATTTGGCTGATATTTGTTAAAATAGGTAGTTTATTCAGCCCTAAACGAATTTTAAATAGTTAGAGCCGTGGCGGCGTGGGATGCATATTAGCTAATATTATTGACAAAAAAATGTACGCAACTGACTTTTTGCAACTTTTATATTTTTTCCGAATGAAACATTTTAAAAATCAACTTTTTTGTATCTATATATTTTTACGTAGCTTGCTTAGTTTTCCAGACAAAAAAAATAATATTCGCTAAACTGCATAATCCTAGACCATACAAGGGCATTTTTTCTTTTAAAAACTAAGTGTTATAACTCCTTATTAGCAATTATGTAACAACAAATACAAATATTTAATTAAACAACGTTTATATCTAGTCTAACAAATTTTACTAAAAAAAGTGTTTTAGAAATTTTTAGGTTTTTAAAAAGTTTAACACCCTGTATCTTGGGAACAAAAGATTTGAGGAAATATGTTTATATAAACTTTTTTCATAACATTAGCTCAGGAATACGCTCTTAAATTTTCTTACCGCAATTAGGAAACACCCAGTATATAATTCTGAATTACCTAAATAAATTAAAATAAATTGGTATTTCAGATAATATCTTCCTAGTGCGATTTATCTTCGGCGTTTTGGTACGTTTTTTCATAAAAACAAATTTGCATCTGTATCTCATATGCATTTTGGCGTTAGAAATAGTTAAACACAGGTATCCTTTAAACGCTTTTGTAAGTTAATGGAAACACAGAAAAATTCATTATTTTTCAAATTAAAAAAGAAACATACACCACAGGTGATAGATACATTCCTGTCGAAAAAAATTCATGACAGCTCTTGTTTCGATCGTTTCGTCATTTAAGGTAAATTTTATATGAGAATAACTTTTTTCGAAATATTAAAAATCAAAAATAAAAGATAAGGGTATTACAAAGTTTCGGAATCTAATCAAAACTCGAATAACAAGATAACAAGAAGAAACTAATTTGAGGCCCTGTTCTTAAAACACATGAGGTATTTAGCGACAGAACTTTGCTAGGTACCGGACACGCACTACGACTGGTTATAGAAGGTATTAGTTGAAAAACGATGTACAGGTTAACCACTAACAAGCTTTTTGAATCAAGAATACTGGCTTTGATCTATTTATTTGCGCCGATGTATCCATTAGAGATATCGTCAAAGGTTAACAACTGGGTAATTACGGGCAAACTTTTGGATATTTCGCTGAGATTTAGGCAATATTTTCCAGTAAAATTTATATGACAATTTCGAGAAACTTTTAGTAAAATTTAAGTACTTAAAGTACCAAAATAAAAACTGAAATTTCACAATCTAAAATTAATGAAATTTGACTTTTTAACATTTTTAAGTATTTCTACTTTGAAATTTTCAAAAGTGAAAACTTTATTTGGAAGTTTCGAATGGCATATCACTAATACTGGGACACACTGTATATTAATTCACAAAGTGTTTCCGGTTTATCAAAAGAACACTCATTTTAACAAAAACTATTGACTGCGTTTATTGGAACTGATTAATTATTCTGATAAATATTAAAAACTAACCAAAAGATGTTTTAAGGTAAAATTAAATATTTATATTTGGGAAATCTCAAAATAAAAAAGGGATTTCTGTTAAAAAATTATATATAATCAGTTTTTTTTATTAAAAAAAACACCCGAAAGAAGAACTTGCTACGGTATCCTAAATAAAGCATATCGTTTGAAATAAACTTAACCATCTGTAAAGTTCTTTTCATTAGGTAAAGTAAATGTTGGGTTTATTTTTCTTTTCTCTAACACGTTAAACCTATTTTACGGTCTAATGCCTGTTCTCGTTTAGAGGATTACAGTTTTCAATATCCAGAGCCGTTTTAATTGAAACTATGCCAATATTGCTCTACTACATTACTAAATATAAAAATAAAACATAATTTTTGTCAATTAAGGCCGTTTTAACATAAGTTAATTAACATGGATAAAATTGTTTTTTGTTTTAAATTATATTAACACATAATTTACGCAATTTTTTCCCAAAAACAAAATATATATTTTATTTTCTTAAACTTGTGTCTATAAGATTTACAATATTCTAAGACAAAGTATGATTAGCTTTACAAAAAGATTAGTTACAGTCATTAAAAAATTAATAAACTTTTAAATTTAAAGAAATTGCTTGCAATATTTTTTTGCATAGTTATCAACATTTTTACGGACTATTAGAAAGTTTTGTAAAGCTCTAAGTAAGTTGAGTTTTTGTTGTTTGTTGTTGCCAGTAAGGCAACAACAAATCAGGATAGATGCGTCATCCTGTTTACATGCCGGCATTCTTTGTTTAATCTCTAGCTAATAGTGTTCTACTCGCATTAGGCCGTCTCCTTTCAACGCATTGCCTGTGTACTTTTTGATTTAGCTGAACGTGTTGTTACGTTGGATTCGATTAAAAATATTGCCTTTAGTTATTTATATGAAAGTGTTTTGGATTTTAAGCCATATAACATCTACATTTTTTTATCTTTGGACAAACCACGAAGGCTAAAAGCCTAAATACTAACGTACCGTGGGTGTCTTAAGCGAGGTAAGAGGGAGTTTGTTGACATGGGACTTAAATACTTGAAGATTTGGGGGAAGGAAAGACCTCCGCGGGCAGCAGGTTCCACAATCTAGAAACTCTAGGGATAAAAGAACGAACAAAGTGGGAAGTTCGGGGCCTGTCCAGTTGGACCGTATAGGGACGCATACGCGCGGAACCACGAGTTTCTCTGTTGGGAACCGTGAGTGGAGGAACTATACTGGACAATTCTTCAGAGCAGAACCCATGGAAGTACCTATAAAAAGGCGATAAATCCACACAGCCCGACGATGGGCAAGAGAGGGAAGCCTTTTTGTAAGTGAAGGATTATTAAAGAGACGAATAGCTCTTGTTTGAATGGAATCAAGAATGCTTAGGTTTGTGAGGAACGCCATGCCCCAAATATGAGAACAATATTCCAAGGGAGGTCGGATTTGGGACACATACAAAGTGTATAAATTAGAAGGGGAAAAATACTTTTTGGCTCGAAAGAGAAATCCAAGCTTTTTAAAGCTGCTGTGGCTATAGATACAATGCGTTTATGCCAGTTAAGGTTACTTTCAAATGTGACGCCCACAAGATTAAAGGTGTCTTTGCTCTGTAAACTTGGCCGCTCATAAGTAGAGGATGAGTATTTGATGACTCTTTTCGCGACAAGGAACATGATTGTGTTTTGGATGCATTAAAATGGACGAGATTTTTGGCGCGCCCTGAGGGACTCCAGCATTTACTTGGTGTAAGCTTGAAAAATGGCCGTCCGCAATAACTGATATACGACGATCAGATAGATAACTAGAGAGCCAAGTACAGAGTTTAGTTGAAAGACCATAGGAGGGAAGTTTATTAAGAAGTGCGGCATGCCAGACCTGGTCAAAAGCTTTGGATATATCAAGAGCAACGATCTGGGACTCATCTAGAAACCCAAGAGACTTATTCCAGCAGTGTGATACGAAGGAAAAAAGATCTGTTGTAGATCTTTTGTGGCGAAATCCATACTGCCTGTCATGCAAAAATTTTGTGTTTTTCTAAGTACTTAACAATTTGTGAATTAATTAATATTTCCATTACTTTACAAAAACTGAGAGAATTGAAATTGGTCTATAGTTTGGTGGAAGAGATTTAGATCCTTTCTTGGGAATAGGTTGAACACGTGCAGCTTTCCAGCTCTCCGAAAAAGATACCTGTGTCGTAAGAAATTTGAAAGAACCGAGTTAAGATTGGTGCAAGTTCTGGAGCACATTTTTTTAAAACGGTTGCTGGTATGCCATCCAGCCCAGACGGTTTCTTGGTGTTAAGGGAAGAAAGAATACGCTTAATGTGTTTTAGCTTAAAAATAATAATCTACATCAAACTACAGGATGTCTGACTATCTTTTAACCATTTTAACTGCTAATAACTTTAAAACAAATACAGTTATTATAATGCGGTTTGCGTAGCAAGCCTTAGATTTTTAAAAAGTTTTTATTACATCCTCGCCATGTGGTTGTGACATTCCGTTAACACAAAAACAAAATGGTCTTTTTTTTATATAGAGCAACTTTGTTATTTTAAATGAAACACCATGTATATTGTTTTACCATCCTAAAATTTAATCATTCCCCTTTAAAAATGTAACATAATTTATGGTTATTGCAAAAAAGATTCTATTTTTTTAATTTTCAAAAAATTGATTGCATGGTAATTAAGAGTATTATTTGACAATAAAAATTTGCTACATACAAGGTTACATAAAAAATATGGCATCAAAGCTTTAGGATTCTCACAACATTAACAAAAGATTATAAAAAGTTATCTAACTTTACTAAAACTATTATTTTGTGAATAAAGTAGAAAATTTTCATTGTCAAATAATGCTTTTACATACATGCAGGCAATTTTTTAGAGATAAATAAATCCATTATTTTAAGAAATACCCATAACATATGTTACAGTATGTTATTTTTTTAAAGGGGAATGATTGCATTTTAAGGCCTCAAAAAATATACATGGTGTTCCATTTAACATAACAAAGTTGCCCTATACCGGAGAATTGGCTATTTTGTTTTTGTGTTAATGAAATGTGGTTGTGACATTTCATTAACACAGGCAGGATTATGAAAAAAACACTTTTAAAAATTTAAGGTCTTCTGCGTTCCCTTTCCTTTTGTCCACAAGTACTGAGTAAATGCTATACCGAGTGTCAATTTGAAAACTTCCCACCCTAATATCTTTCTTGGAGTTAAAAATATGACAAATCGGAAAGACCCGTCAATTTTATTTGTAAGGGGACACTTAAAATGAATATTTTTAGCCTTCTTGTTTCAACCCCCTAGGAGGGGTAGATGTCACCCTAGAATATTAAATGGGAATGGGGTCAAGTGATACATCATTTTAAAGCTCCTGACGAGTACTTTATAACCCTGAGAATATGAAGTCAATATCTTCACCTATTACAAAATGGGGTACTTTAAAAATTACCTAAATACCTGATTTGGATGGCCATATTTCGAAACTAATAAAGTTAGATGTACCTAATGTGGTGTTTTCTTAAAGCTCTTTTAAAGGTCTTTTTAATGGTGATACTGGTAGTAATATACAGGGTAGAAGAAAAAGTACATATTTTTTTATTTAAGAACCCTGTATATTATTTTACCATTAAAAAGACCTTTAAAAGAGCTTTAAGAAAACACCACATTAGGTACATCTAGCCTATAGTTTCGGAAGTATGGCCATCCATATCAGGTATTTAGGTAATTTTAAAGTACCGCCATTTGTTATAGGTGAAGATATTGACTTCATATTCTAGGGTTATAAAGTACTCGTCAGAGCTTTAAAATGATGTATCCTGACCCCCATTCCCATTTAATATTCTAGGGGTGACATCTACCCCTCCTAGGGGGTTGAAACAAGAAGGCTAAAATATTCATTTTAAGTGTCCCCCTTACAAATAAAGTTGACGGTTCCGATTTGTCATATTTAACTCCAAGAAAGGATAAGGGTGGGAAGTTCAAATTGACACCCAGTATATGATGTAAAGTAGTAACGCACTCTAAAATCCTAAATCCTAACACAGAATGTAATAAACTTACCCGTTATAAAATTACAGTAAATTTAATCCATAAGTTTATCTGAAACAGAGAAAACATAGGTTAATATAATCAATAAATATGCAGAAACAATGCAGGACATTTAATTACAATGGCTATTATCTCGTATAATTTATTATTTTATTAAATGTAACGTATTTAACTGATCATTTATTTAAAAAAAAAGAAAACATAAAAGATTTGGAAAATGGAATATTAACAATATAATTTTAAATGTCGTCCTCAAATTTCTACATTCGGTACCAAAAAGATCATTTACTTACTACATAATAAATGATGTTTTTTAAATAAAAATTAAGTAAAATGTCGTAGTATTTCACACTGTTGGATTCGCTTTAAAATACTGCATTTAGAAATACACTACTCAAAAGAATTATCGCATATGCTCGATTAATTTTGAATCGCCCTGTATGATTGCTGTTGAAAGGGAGTAGTCAAATTTGTGATTATAAAATATCAGAAATGGGTAAGGGTATAAATTATTAACAAATGAGATTTCTCCCTTTTAACAGCGATTAAAAATTATTCATTTTTCAATTTTTTTATCACCCCGTAGGATTTATTGCTTACAGTAAAAAGCAACGGTTAATATAAAGTTATAGCTTCACGTTTTCTTAACATTTTATTTTTTAATTGTCTTAATAACTTAATTATTAAAAGAGATTTGGCCATTTAAATCAAAGCATTTTTGTATTAAAGCTTATGGAAGAAATCAGTATATGCGATAATTGTTTTGAGTAGTGTAGTATTACAGCTATATGGTCCTACTTTAGTTATTCAGCTAGGGCAAAAAAACTTTAAAAAAGTTTAAAGCCCACTATTAAAAGTTAAAAAATATTAAATCAACATCATATTTTTCTGAAAATAAGTAAATTACGAGAAGTAATTTTAGAGTGGTCTAGCACTCTTATATGAAAAATTAAAATTTAATTTAAAAATAAAATTTCAGGAAAATTTGTATTTCGACGTAAAATACTCTGGAGAACCCGAAAAACAATAGGTTGTTCCATTTAATTTAAATCAAGATTTAAGGTTATTTTCGGTAAAACCGAAAGTCGTAAAAGCTTACCATATAAGCATAATAATGACTTTTCATTAGTCTAACAACCCTGCCAATTTTCGTCAATGATATTAGAATTTTTGTTTTAATTATTTAGGCGACCGGCTAGTTCATAGGGGCCAATAAAGTTAAGGGTAAGCTCGCTATAACCCCGGGACCAGGACCGAAGCGGTACCATTCTTTCTAGATTGACTTTTGGCGTGTACCCCAACAAAAAAGACCATTGAATAAAATGAATCTGCATAACCAATATAAAGCATATCTTTAATCGATAAAGAAATAAAAAATGGCAGCCGAAAAGTAATCTCGGGGCAACCGTTATATCATTTTCTAAATAGGTATCAGCAAACTCTGCTGTAGATATACATAAGTAAAAAAAAGTTTTCCACTCCTTTAATATTTTATGTAATTAAAGACCGGTCAATAGGTCAAGAATTAAAGACAAAAGCTGCTTAAATTTTATATACAGGGTGATTCAAAATCGATTACGAAACTTAAGGGGTGATTCTACTTGACAAAATAAGGTTAAAGCTCTGTATAATTTTTTTTCATAATGTCATTCGTTTTCGGGTTACAAGCCGTCAAAGTTCAATTTTTATTTTGGTTTTTCGCCATTTTGCATTTATTTTTTAACCAATCCAGTTGATATTTGGCACACAAATCGAGCTTTGCAGATTCTAAAATTTTAAGACAAAAGTATTATATATTATATAAGTCGGTTGAGCTTCTGGACACTTTGTATATATGTAAGTAATTTGATTGAAGTTGATGAAAACTTTGATGTCTATTGGTGCCTAAACGTTAAGGTTTATCGACTTTAATAACGAGTACCTTATTTTTAAGTTTTTGATTGTCTTTAAAATGTCGCCCCCAGCTTTGCGATATCTGTCAAAATAAAAAGTTATGAAATTAGTAAATAAATTTTGAAGTTTTAGGTAAAGTGCCCTCTGGCGGTATTTAAAAAAGTACTTTTGTCTTAAAATTTTAGAATTTGCAAAGCTCGATTTGTGTGCCAAATATCCACTGGATTGGTTGGTTAAAAATAAATGCAGTATGGCGAAAAACCAAAATAAAATTGAGCTTTGACGGCTTGTTACTCAAAAACGAATGACATTTATGATAATTATTATTTGAAGATCTACCCTTATTTTGTCAAGTCACCCCCTTAAGTTTCGTGATCGATTTTTTAATCACCCTGTATTTGTAATGTAATAAAACTAAGACCATTAAGGATAAAATTACTTCCTCATCTTTTCGGTATGTCTATACACTCTGCATTTAGTGATTGATAATTTATCTGGTGCTAGGTCAATTACCGGCTAAATTACAGTGGTAAATTACTGTCGTAATAAGGTTAACTAAGCAGGTAGATTGCGTGGTTGTAATTTGGCATACTTGATGAAGACCCCATTTTCAATTTCCCGGTTGACTTAAGATCTAAGGAGTTAAATTACTAAAATGTAGTTTACAGGGTAAAGATCAGACTAATTAAAAAAGGGTGTTTTTTTATCTTTGAACAATCCACGAAGGCTAAAAGCATAAATACTAACGTAACGTGGGTGTCTTCAACAAGGTAAGAGGTAGTTTGTTAACAGGTGACCTAAAAACTTAGTTGGAGGGAGGGTTGGGGGGAACGAATGACTTCCGCAGGCAATAGGTTCCCCAACCTAAAAACTCTAGGAATAAAAGAACGAACAAAGTGAGAAGATCGGGGCCCGCCTATAGCAGAAAGAAAGGCTCTTTGTAAGCAAATGATTGTTAATAAGGCGAACAGATTTTATTTGAATGGAATCAAGGATGTGTGGCTATAGATACAATGTGTTGTGGGGGAAGCCATTTCCCAGATATGAGAATAACACTCCAAAGAGGGTCAGATTTGGGATTCATACAAAGTGTATAAATCAGAAGGGAAAATATACTTCTTTTAATAATAATTCTCCGAAAAAATATATATATTTTATTACCAATACGAACAAATAAATAAATAAAGAAATTTTAAAAAATTAAACCGTCTAAAGGCAACAAAACCGCTCAACGCTGGCCGCTGACGCTTAGTATCGTGTCAGAGGCCTTAAGTTATGGTTTCCTAGGACCTTCGGTCGGCGGAAACCGACGCGATTTACGTTCGACCAAATCAAATATTCACTTGAATGTGCTTTCTTTTAAGAGTATATATTTAATTTGGGAGAACGTAAATCGCTTCGGTTTCCGCCGACCGAAAGTTCTAGGAAACCGTAACTTTAGGCTTAAAACAGGCGGAGCGGTTTTTGCCGAGTCGGCGACGCGACACCTTTATGGTATTAGTATATTACAGCCAGCAGTCGTCTCGCCGACTCCTGTGTTTTTGCACCACTTCGTCGCCGACTCAGCAACACCGGATCCGTCTATTTTAACACTTAAAATAAAATCGTTAACTAATTTTTGTAATGTGTCTTTTATTTAAAGTTGTTATTTTTAATTAGTCTCCTATTTAAGGTTTTTTTTTAGGTATCCATTTTTGTTTTTATATGCATTATTTGATAAGTATTTCTATTTTTGTCTGTCTTTGTGGTTCTGCTGTGGTCTTAAGGTAGAAGAAAAATCACATTCATATTCACCACTAATAAATATGCCAGCCATATTTTTATGCTTGGTTACTACCACAGTAATTTTTTTTTAAATATTTTTTTCAATGATATGTGGGTATATTGAAAGTATAAGTTAAAATTATAAGGGTGCTCCAAAAAAAAGATACATATCAAAATTGTGTTTTTTAAATAGAACACTTTGTATATTAGTTAATTTTTGGATTGTGAACATAAAAATTAGGTAAGTTTTATCAACGATCCCTATACTAAAAACAAAAGGTTTTTAAGATATTTAGGATTTAAAAAAAATCATGACAAAAACAAAATTTTAATATATCCTACCTTCCTTAGGTTTGACTTTGTATATTATGTTATATTGCTAGAAAATAAACTGTGCCATCACCTACATTTAATTTTTTTAAAGAAATTATACAGGGTGTCCAAAAATTAATAATTATTATTAGCTACCTTTAAGTGCAAATTAATCGCTTATTTTAAATGTGTTTTATTCCATTTTTGGATTTTAGAAATAAAAATAAGGTAAGTTTATTTTGTAATCTCTATGTCAAAAATGTAAAGTTTTTCAGATATTCAGGATTTTTGAATAATTTATTTTAAAAAAATAAAAAAATTTTTTGATTAGGGTATCTTTTTTATTTTAAATGTAACATAAGCCATGGTTGACCTTTAAAAACTATACTTGCTTTGTTGCCGTATTGTTTTGTAACGGTTATGTAGCAATGTTTCATTGTTAAATAATACTCTTAATCGCCGTAAGGTCCATTATATGAAAGTCAATGAATCCGTTGTTTTTTAAAGTAACCATGGCTTATGTTACATTATTGTTAAAAAAAAGATTCAATTTTCAGATTTTTGAAAAATATACAGGGTGTTCCATTTAAAATAAAAAAGTTACTCTATATTAATAAATTAAGTTTTGTTTTTTTACATAAATTATTCAAAAATCCTAAATATCTTAAAAACCCTACGTTTTGACATAGAAATTACTAAAGAAACTTACTTTATTTTTATTTCTAATATCCAAAAATGGAATAATATACAGCGTGTTCCATTTAAAATAAGCGATTAATTTACACGTCAAGGCAGCTAATAATAAACATTAATTTCTGGTCACCCTGTATAATTTTTGGCAAAAAAATGTAGGTGATTGTGGTGCGCCACCCTGTATGTAAATGAAACAGAAATACAGTATATTAATTTATTAAATAGGTACTTAACAAACTAACTTTTAAATAATAAGTCGTAGCATTAACAATAGACACTAATTTAATACTTGAGACTACTATGTGGGCAATTAAATTGGTATTTGACCGAGAATTTCATAACTGTCGTAGAATATTTAGTTAAAATTCTCATTATAAGCATTAGAAACACATGTTAGTAGCCTGATTTTTTTATTTTAAAGACAATATTGCATAGTTATACAGTTATGCCGTTTACTAAAACGATACGGTAAAACCAGAAAATACAATTTTACACATATTATTAAAATACAGTGCATTCCAAGTAAAATGAGCCACCCCACATGAGGGGGCCTTTGTTCTAAAGATCCAGGGCGATAAACTTGTAAAAAACAATGTTTTTTTATAAATTAAATATTCTTTACCCAATTTTGTAGAGGAAAGGAAGGTATTATGGAATACCATTTACTTAAAAAATTGTCAAAATTCAATTATAGTTCCAATTACATTAAAAACAAAGCAAATCGGTTAAGGAACATATATTTTCGAAAAGTACAGAAGGACATAACATTCCAACGAACAGAACAAAAAATATTTACAATCTAATCAAAAATGTGCATTTTGGCCTATTGAGGTAATGTGCAGGTATTATGGAATAGTGTATTCCATAATACCTGCAGTTTATCCTTACACCTTACATGTGCTAAAACTTACCTAAAGATCACAAATAAACAAACGAAAACTAATAAAAAATATAAAAATATGAATCAACTAGCTTATTACTTGCAATAATTGCAAGTGTACACTCCGGATTCATAACCTGCACATTCAGTGTGCACCCATTGTTTACACATGATGCACATAACCCAGTTTTCTCCTCTGACATCTTCACTGAACTTCCCGTTGCAAAAGAAACACTCTACATCCTCTCCAGTGGGCGCTTTTGGTTCCTCAAACAATTCTATGTCATCTGAGGAGACTGATCTGTAACTTGCGCTTGTTTCAGAGTCTGTCTCTTCCTTTTTGGATGCTTTAGATTTTCCCTTTTTCTTTGGCACATTTTTGGTGACCTTATTTTTTTGGAGCTTTCTGTGTCACTTAAATTTCGCTTCACTTTCTTTGCTTTATTTTTGTCTGCCTCCTCCAGTTCTCTTTTATATGGAGAACTTGATATAATCGTAGATTTTGATGCTTTTCGCCCACGATTAGAAGCTGGTTTCTTTTTTAGAATTTTTGGTACAATTTCAAAAGGTGTGATAATTTTTCCACTGCTACCGTCTGATGTTGACACACGGGGACATTTTGAGGAGGGTCCGGCTTGTTCATTTAAGGAGGGTCCAGCTAGTTCATTTGAGAAGGGTCCAACTTGTTCATTCGAGGAGGGGCCAGCTTGTTCATTTGAGGAGGGGCCAGCTTGCTCAAATGAAGTAGATGCTACTGAGGTGTCTGTTTCAGTCTCTGGCTCAATTTCATTGGATTCTGCTTCTGCAGCAAGATAGTCTGCATCGCTGAACGCCTGCCTGTTAAATGGGAAAATGCCAACCACGCTGAACCCTTTTGCAGCTATTTCTGCGGTTTGACACTTCGTATATGCCCGGCCAAAAAGTTCCATCATGTCATATTGGGTTAATGGTTTGTTGTGTTCACGTAACCATAGGCGCACCTCTTCCGAATAATAGGTTTTTAAAGGGCTCATAAAAGCTCTGTCTAAAGGCTGGACCTTATGTGTGCAGTGAGGGGGCAAAGATATTATCGTCACATGATTCTCTCTTGCTAGATCAATGAGTTCGATATTTTTGGTATGGCTGTAATGACCATCCAAGATTAATAGGACTGGTGATTTTTCTGATGGATTTGTAAAGTCAATGAAATGGCGAAACCATTCTGTAAATAAGTATGTTTGAATCCAGCCGGAAGGATGCGCTCGACCTATGGATCCCAGGGGGCACCCCTCATGAGTGCATCTGCCATATTTTTTCTGGGGAATATAACGAGTGGGGGCACAAATATTCCTGCAGGACTCATACATGCGACAACGCTAATAAGTGAACCCCTTTCTGCAGATGTCATGGCAGCAATTTGCTTCTTGCCTCGGCGCGCTATAATCTTCGGATGTTTGCTTTGTACGATCGAGAGGCCCGTCTCATCGACATTAAATATCCTATCTGCTGAAAATTTTGTTTCGTCATAGACCTTGTCCAGAATGTCATAAAACTCAGTCATACGTTCTTTAGTAAAACCATGAGCTCTAGCATATGATGTGCCTGTTGGCTTACGCACGGTCAAATTTTTGTTTCTTTGCAAAAACCTTTAAGCCAATATCTGCCCGCAGCTTTATTAGTGAAGGGATTTGGAATGTGATTTTTCGCAGCCAGCTGATAAGCCATTTTTCGCAGGTCACTTTGGGTCAAACCATAAAATTTGCTTTCCATGTTAAGGGCGTAGTCTACTAGCATAGACTCAAAATTTTTATCAAAAACTGGTTTATGTCCAATTGGTTTGACAACTAGGTCTTCTATAGGGGTATTTTGCTCACCTACTAATCTAAACAGCGTCGAACGTGGCACTTTGAAATGCTGCGAAGCTTTTAAGTAGCCCATCCTTTTTCACGAACGGCAACAATTGCATTTGCCATATCTGTGGGATCCCACTTCTTTCGTATTCTACGCGCCTTTGGCGATGGCATATCTAAGAAAAAACAAAAAAACTATTTTCCAACACAAAAACCTTCTAAAAATTGAAGGTATTTTGGAATATTCCAAATTACCTTCACCTATAGTATTCCAAATTAGCAACATTGCAGTATTTTAAGAAATATTAAAAAATATAAAAATTCAACCCCTAATAAAAAAAATATATACACCTACATACCTAATACGTTCCCTAATTAAGCACTTAAAACAAATAAAACCACTTTTTAAAGGATGATTTAAATAAATGCAGATTTAATACTCAATTAAAAAACTTTGCAAATGCACATGTGCGTATTATCGAATGTCACTGCTAAACTGAATAATGTTAACACCGGGTTAGCTCCTTTATGTCATAAATTGAGCTTTTCCCACCTAATTAGCAGGTTTATGGATAGATGGAGCTGGTGGTTTTTCAGAAACCCAGGTATTTCAAATTACCTGCAGTATTCCATAATACCTTCCTTTCCTCT